>JAADYJ010000319.1:0-25609 GCA_023338205.1 Halophytophthora polymorphica
GCGCAAGATGTACCCAGACATGCTGGAGAATGCGAGCTATTGCATGGTCTAGGCTTCTCCATTCCGCAGGCGAGTGGCGGTGGCAGTGGGCACAGAGAAGGAGCAACGAACTGCAACCTCCTTGTAGCACGGAATTTCCTCGGTGAAAGTGTAGCCATGTTGAATGGACTGCGATTGATTTCGGACACACGATGCACCACGTTTCGCGTTGCATACGCATTTCCAACGCGAGCAAAGTGCATGCGATAGCCGCAGCCACCGTGAGGACGCGGTACGTCAAAGGAGAAAGGGTCGATCGTACGGTGTCGACACCTAGGGCAAGTGCAGTCCCGTCGAGGAGGAGAAACAGCCAAACGAGGACATGCAGGGGTCAAAAAGCTATTCGCTGGCGTGGGGACGACGCACGAGCTCACGAGGTACGTCAAACGCTTCGAGCCCGACCATACAAGTATGCCGCGGAACAGCGAGAGGAACGCAGATATGGAACTGACGCGGGTGGGCGCAGGACAAGCAAATCTCCGCGGTCTCGGTCACGTTCTGCTTCAACTATGGAGTCGGCACTGCTCGCAAAATGGGTATAAAGTCAGTGGATTCGGACAGTTTCGGAAATTCCCGGACACACGACGATACAAACCGCAAGATTAATCGTTTTGCTGTCCGAATCGTGGGACTCGGCAAAAACTAGACGCCCAAGTAAATTGAGTCGAGAAGGAAGAGGTGACCACGCGGCCTCGCACAACTTGATCAGCGACCGGCTCCGGAGCCACACGCGCCACCATTTCGTCAGCCGGGCGTGTAAGCTACATCGTGTTACATGGCGTGGGCCTCAATGAGCCCTTCCGCCCCTCCTGCTCCGTTCCACACCGACATGTTCGACGTGCAGCAGGACCCGTATATGCGGGAGCAAGACCCGTACCAGCGGCAGCAGGAGTTGCAACTGCGACAGCTAGAGCTGTACCAGCGACAGCAAGAGCTGCGCCAGCAGCAAGAAGAGCTGCACCAGGAGCAGCAAGCGCTGTACCAGCAGCACCAGTCGCCAGCCATGCTCGACCAACTGTAGGCCCCCCTCTCACCGCGCTGTTTGCCACTGAGCCAGCGCCTTGTTGAGCGTGATAGAGCTCGTACTCATGAACGGTTGGCTGATTGTGGTCTTCGTGGCGAAACAGGTACATGGGCGAACCGGATGCGGAGCGGGGCGCGCTAGACGTGTCTCCAATCAAGCCGTACGTGTGTCCACCACACTCTTGTTTCGGCGTTGTGTCTGCTGTGATTTGGAGCGTCTTTTTAATGGCTTGCGATGTTCTACAGGGAAAAGGAGGCCAAGACGGGCTGCCGCGAGTGGCCCTTCGCCCTCGTCTTCATCCTCAACATCAGCGCCATCATCGTGTTCATGGTACATGTCTGCGTACCTTATCCACGATTGGGTTCTCTCCGGTTTTAGGGGCGTTAACCAGCGCACATTCGTGTGTCTGCAGGTCATTTGGGGCATTGATGCGGTCACAGACTCCAGCAGCTCGCAGTATCTCTCCCCCGAGGATATGAAGGTCATGACGGGTGTGGTTGTGGGCATGGCACTGCTGTCCGTGGTGCTGGCGCTCGTGGCGGTCAAGCTCATCGTGGCCTACCCGCGCTGCATGGTCCTGTGCGTACTCTTGTTGAGCGCAGCTCTCTCGTTTGCCTTTGCCACCTACTACTTCTACCGCATGAATTTCCTGGGCAGCGTGGGCATGATCTTGGGTCTCGTCATCGTGGGCTACGCGATTGGCGAATATCACCGCATCCCCCTCGCTGTGGCCAACCTGCGTGTGGCTAAGGTCGCCATCTCGCAGCACTCGTCCACGTACCTCGTGTCGATCGTCTTCAGTATCGTCCAGCTGGTCTGGATCGTGGTCTGGGTGCTGGCGCTACTGGGCGCGACGAGCCAAATGCCTGACAGTGAGTCGACGATGACGAGCAGCTTCTTCCGGTGGCTCATGATCAACCTCGTGCCGGTTTTCTTCCTCTGGCTGTCGTTCTATTGGGGACTCCAGGTCTTCAGGAACATCGTGCACACGACAGTCGCTGGCGCCGTGGCTTCGTTCTGGTACAGCGCAGAGTCGGGGGACGCTAATGACGCATCGCTCCGGCGAGCCATCACTTCGTCCTTCGGCTCCATTTGCTTCGGCTCGCTTTTCCTCACCTTCGTGCAACCGCTTGCTGGGTTGATGGAGCAGCGTAAGGGGGTTGGCCTCCCCCTTCCAGAGTGTGCCATCCGCTCTGGGAAGGCACTGAGGAAATACTCTAACCGATGGGCCTACGTGTACGTGGGCGTCTACGGTTACAAGTTCACAGAGGCGAGCAAGTTGGTGACAGGACTCTTCCATCAGCGCGGCTTCCATGCCATCATCAAAGACGCCATCGTCTCAAATGTCTTGAGTTTCGCGGCTACAGGTGTCGGTGCGTTGCTCAGTTGGCTGCCGGGTTTGACTCTGCGAATGGTGCAGCGGGTCGGTTGACCCAAGTTTGCCGAATCTTTTGCTTTCCCGTGCGTTTGGTGCTGTGCTGCAGGCTTTCTCTGCCTTGGCATTGTTGTGCTGCTCGTCGAGATGACCGATTTTATCACCTTCCAGTACAGCACAAGTACGTTTTCTCGTCTCTACGAAGTCACACGACGACGAAAGTCGTGCGGTGTGCGTAGGATTTTGAGTCTCATGTGCGGTGTGTGGCGATGCTGTCTGGCTGTTTTCCTAGATTACCTGGCGCTTCTGGCCTACGTAGTGGGTAGTCGTGTCGCCACCACGCTGTTCACTGTCGTCAACAGCTCGGTGGACACGATCTTCGTCTACTTTGCTGAGGTAGGCCCAGCCTTACATGTCCATGAACTATACGTATACCTTCTGATTGAGGGCGAGTCGTGCTGCTTCCAATTGCCTTGTGGCTTGTGTGAATTATGCAGGACCCCGCCGTTTTCCAGCGCGGCCACCAGGACCTGTACGACCCGCTGGTGGGGGAATGGCACAAGCAGCACCCGAAGACCATGGTGCGGGCGGGTTATTGGAGCGCATAACCCGAGCGCGTCCCCTTCGTCAAGCCACCGTATAGGTGTTATCTTGCGACGAAGACGCAAACTGAGGTTATTGAGACGCTATAAACCGACGCCGTTCAAGCTGCCAAGCGGAGCTAAATGTACTAGTGTAGCATCATCGACCCACAGGTATTTCCAGCCGCAGGTGTTACACTTCGCCCCTTGCCTGACCTGTGGTTTCGCCACCACGAACTTGTTTGAGCCCAGGAAGTTCTCGACAAGAGACTGAAGCCTTGAGGCAGACCCACCTCTCTCGCCCCTCAGCTCCAGCGTCATCAAACAAAAGAGAAGCAGCCGCAAGGAACCCACTCGCATCAGTGCGTGAGAAAGGAGAAAGACTGCCAGTCGACGCAGGCGGTAGATCACAAAAGGCATGGGGTCGGCCGCCGTTGCAGACTCTGGGAAATCCAATTCCGAGTCGGAATCAGAGGCGGAAAGCGTGGAAAAGATGCCGGACGTCGACGAGATGAAGGCTAAGCCGCAGGTGGTGGGAACCTTGACCCCCATAAAACCGTACGACGGTCAAGTGTACTGCTAACTTCCCCTCTGTGAGTACTTCACGCTTTGCTCACGTTACGTGTGTATGGGGGGGAGCAGAAACATGGAGGAGATCGAGGAGGGCTCAGCCAGCTGCAACGACTGGGTGTTCGCTCTCCTTTTTGTGGCGGATGTGGCCTTCGTCATCGCTCTCATGGTGTGTGCGCGTTGCAATTGCGTCTCCAGTTCTATATCTAAGGGTCTACTATCGCACGGACAACGACTGACAATGCTTCTTTGCACAATGGTTGCTTGCATCTGCGCGGTAGGGAATGTGGGGCATTAACGCGATCACGAGCTTAGACGATGGCTCGGAGGCCGAGACCTCCGAGTCAATTTCCGCGAATGACATCAAGACTATGATCGGTATGACCGTGGGCTTGGGGGTGGCGGCCGTAGTTCTCGCGCTCGCTATGGTCAAGCTCGTCGTGACCCACGCACACTGCATGGTCCAGTTTGTGCTTTGGGTCAACGTCCCGGTGTCGCTGCTAGTCGCAGCTGCCGGACTCATCGTCGGCGTCGGCCTTACGGTCGTGGGCCTCCTCTTTGCAGTGGCGACAGCGTACTTCGCGCATAAGCTCCAGAACCGCGTCCCTTTCGCGGTGGCCAACCTGCGCGTGGCAGAGGCCGCTATCTCCCAGCACGTCCACCTCTACACCGTTTCCCTCCTGCTCACCGTCCTGCAGGTGGTCTGGGTGGTTCTCGTAGCGTTGGCAATGCTGGGCTTGGCTAGTCAATCGCCCAAGAGCGCCAAGTCGGGGTCTGATACCTCCATGGTCGACGCCTCCACATCCAGCGAATCGACTACTACAACAGGAACGGAGGAAAACTACGGCGGGTTTTTCCTTCTACTGGGGCTGTCCTTCTACTGGGGACAAGAGGTGATCAAGAACGTCGGCCACACGACCGTCGCAGGCACGGTCGCCACCTTCTGGTACAACGGCAAGGCGGAGGGCACCATTGGTGCGGCATTCAAGCGCGCCATGACCACGTCCTTCGGCTCCATTTGCATGGGCTCGCTCATCGTCGCGATCCTCCGCCTGCTCCGTGCTATGGCGGAGGATGCCAAGAAGAAGGGAGGCGCAGGCGCCTGCTTTGCAGAGTGCATTCTGGGCATCCTACAACGGATCATGGAGTACATCAACCGCTGGGCGTACGTGTACGTGGGCATTTACGGCTTCTCGTTCACCAAGGCGGCCGGCTCGGTGATCGAGCTCTTCCGCCAGCGCGGCTTCGACGCCATCATCAACGACCACATGATCGGCAACGTCCTGATTTTTGCGGCCGTCGGTGTTGGTACGTATGACTACGTGCTAGCTGACTGGTGACGTCTCCTTGTCGTGCTTGCAGTGGTGACTGCTGAGCTCAACTGACGACACTTCCTGCTGAGCTGTAGGTCTCACCAGCGCTGCTCTTGGCGCACTGCTTGGTCATTTGGTTGGCTTTGAGAGCATCGACGAACCTACAGGTACGTCTACCCCACGCTGTCTTGACATCACCAAGTGACAGCGCTGAGTTACGCTGACTTGTATATTCACGACGCTTGCTGCTGGCGCGCTGGGCAGGGCTCATGGCGTTGCTGGGCTTCGGGGTCGGATACTGCGTGGCCATCACGCCCCTTGCGACCGTCGACAGCTCTGTGGCCACCATCTTCGTCTGCTTTGCCGAGGTACGTCGCGCATTCCACGCTAACATGTCGGACTACGTGATAGTGCTGGTGCTTGTGGCGAAGTGCTGATAGTGCTGGCGGTGTGCGGTTGATTGTGGGAACTCAAGGACCCGGCGTCGCTGAAGACAGCGCACCCGGAGCTGCACGAGCCTCTAGTGGACGGATGGCGAGCCATGTACCCCGGCATGATGGAGAAGGCGGGCTACTGCACAGCCTAGGCCTCTGCGCTGCTCGCGCCGGTGGAGCGAGGAGCTACAAGCTTCTGGTGGACCTATTCTCAGAGGTGTAGCCATGTTGCACGGGCTGCCTTTCGTTTCTGATGGCACCCCACATTCCACATATTCATTTCCACGATATATTCAATATTGATATCCTAATTGACTACAACATCAATATCATGGTATTTAAACATGAAGGATATGTGTTCTTCGAAGATCTATTTCCGTTGACTCAATGGACGGTAACAGCTTCGTTTCCTCGGAAAGAGAATACAGCACCCATTCCCCATACCCAGAAAGAGAGGGAGACGAGCAGAGCCCAGCATGAGGCGAGCTCGACACGCGCTGCTGCTGCTGCTGGCCGTGGCGGCGCCGCTGGCGGTCACGGGGGCGCTGCTCTTCCGCGTGGCGGCGGGGCGCGCCGACCTGCGGCGTCTAGCGGGTGCCTCCAGCTCCAGCAGCAGTTCCGGAAGCGCCGGAGAAGCGGAAGACGTGGACGTGGCCTTCGAGGTCTTCCGTTACATTAGCATCGTGGTGCTCATCGTCATGTCATCCATCGCGTCGGGGCTCACGCTGGGCCTCATGTCGCTGGACAAGGTGGGGCTGGACGTGGTGATCCGCGCCGGCGCGCGGGAAGGAGCCTCGCCCGAGGAGAGCAACAAGGCGCACTACGCCAAGCGCATCTTGCCCATGCGCGACGACAGCAACTTGCTGCTCACGACGCTGGTGCTCACGAACGTGGCTGTCAACAGTCTGCTGTCGATCCTAATGGCGGATCTCACCAGCGGTCTCGTGGGCTTCCTCGTCTCCACGCTCACGATCGTGGTCTTCGGCGAGATCCTACCGCAGTCGTTGTGCTCACGCCATGCGTTGAGCATCGGCTCGGCGCTCATCCCGCTCGTGCGCGTGCTGCGCTTCGTGCTGTTCCCGTTCACCAAGCCGGTGAGTCTCGCGCTGGACTACACGCTGGGCGAGGACATGGGCACCATCTTCTCCAAGCGGGAGCTGCAGAAGCTGCTGGAGATCCACGTCAAGCAAAAGATCATGCAGCCGGACGAAGGGCACATTGTGCGTGGCGCCATGGGCTACAAGAGCAAGAAGGTGAGCGATATCATGATCCCGGCCAAGCAGCTCTTCTCACTGTCTGCCAGCACGACGCTGAGCTTGGAGACGCTCAAGCAGATCTACAACAGTGGCTTCAGTCGCGTGCCCGTTTGGGGCAAGGACCCGAACGACGTGGTGGGTATTATCTTCGCCAAAGACCTGGTGTACGTGGACCCCAAGCAGGACGTGCCGCTCGGCCAGTTCGCGCGCGCCTTTGCGTCCGCTGCGCATCGCATTTGGCTCGACGCGAAGCTTGGAGAGGTGCTCAGCGTCTTCAAGATGGGCAGCACCCACATGGCGCTCGTCTACGACGTCAACAACACTGGGCCCGTACGTTGTGCTTTGCCCCATGGCTGGGTATGTATCTGGTCTACTCCTGCTCATTACCGTGCTTTTTGGACTGCTTTATTGTCATTAGGGCGATCCGTTCTACGAGCTGCAGGGTCTGGTGACGCTGGAGGACATCGTGGAAGAGATCCTGCAGACCAAGATCACGGACGAGACGGACTCGCCCGAGGCGCGCAAGGAGCGGCTGCACTGCACGGACCAGATTGACATGGACTACGGTGTGTTCACTCGCCGGATGGTGGACTTCGCGTGAGACTGACACCCTGAGGATAGGATCCCTTACTGATCCGTGCTTGTCGTTTGATATTGCCGTCGACAGTGAAAATGGCCGAGACACCTTTGCTGAATAACATTCAGATCCCCAAGAGATCGGAGCGCAAGTCTTCCACCAGGAAGAGCTCGCGCTAGCACGGTGCAATCTGTCCCGGACTGGATCGCAACGTCCAACACCTTCTGCTATGCCGAATCCGCAACTTCCACATCGACATCTCCGTCTGCATGACTCCTTAGAGAAATACAGTTGCAGCGAAGTTTGGATCACCAAGGTGCACATTGCTCCTTGTGCTGCGCTCACGGCGGCAATGCGGTCGCGTGACTGCCATTGTAAGGGTCGATGTTCGGCTCGAGACCATCCCATCGCATTCGAGGATTCACGCTTGAATCGTCACGTCAACGCTAACGTTGAAGTTGGCCGTAGTCCCGTTTTCCCACGATTCCATTGGCTAAAACACTGCACCACGAACAGCTACAACGACGTATGATTGACGGAAATCCAACAGACCACCGCTGATTGGCTGTCAAGGCGCGACCTTTCGTGCTCCCCCGGTATCTTCCCACGGAGACCAACACATTCGCCCAATCGAGCCGCAATGGTGGTCAATACGATGCTCGGACAAGTGGCGAAGGGAAGCATGCCTTGCACTAGGCAAAATAAGCGCTGGGTGGCTTTGGGCGTGACGCTGGGACTGCTGCTGCTGACGACGGGAGCTGCGGCGCTCGAGTGCAACTCCACGGTGGCTGAGCAAGCGGAGATCGCGCGCTGGTCGCTGCTCTCCGAGCTCACGTTCTCCCGTGACTGTACGCTTTCCGCTACACACCAAGCTCTCGCACCGCGTAGCTGGCTGCGCCAACGCATGCATCATACCAACGCTCTGTGCTATCTCTTGTGTTACTTCCTGTACTTGCTCAGCGCACGCAGCAGCAGCTTTCGCGGATCAAATCTGGATCGTGGGTGGCGTCTCGGCGTCCTATTACACCAAGCGCCTGGAGTACACGACTACGCGTTCGGATGTCGTGGCTTCTCCTGACGGCGAGCAATGGACGGAGGTGCTGGAGGAAGCGCCTTTCCGCCGTCGCTTCGGCCACTCGCTGCTGGCCTTCACGGACGCCAACGACGGCGTGGAGCGACTTACGCTGCTCGCGGGGTTCTCTCCGGAACCAGCGACCGACATTTGGGTCACAACTGATGGGGCCTCTTGGACGGAGGTGACGGCTACTGTGGCGACTCCGTGGACAGGACGGGGCTACCATTGCTCAGTGGTCTTCGACCAACAGCTCTGGGTCTTGGGTGGCAGTCCCATGAACAACGACGTCTGGGCCACATCTTCAGTACTCACCGGTGCATGGCAACAGCAAAGCGACGTGCCGTGGACGCCACGCGCCGCTCATGCCTGCGCTGCTCACGAGGTCGTGACGAATGTGACGCTGGGGGACGAATCTCGCCAAGAGTTCCTCTATCTTCTTGGTGGCTGGCGGGACACGAGTCTCAACGACGTGTGGCGGATGGACACGTCGGGCAACTGGGAGCTGCTCCTCGAGACGGCGCCGTGGGAGCCTCGTGCGTGGCTATCCGTCGTGTCCTTCGACTCCCGCACGTCTGGCGACGTGCAGCTCGGGCCGCGACTCTGGCTGCTAGGCGGTGGCATCGTGGGCAACGGCGTCGAGAAGATGGTCCCGTTCGCCGACGTCTGGTACACGCGTGACGGCGTCGAGTGGGTGGCTGCCAGCTCCGACGTCTCGGGCGTGTCCACGGCCGAGTGGAGCATGTTGACCCAGCGCGACTCGGAAGTGTGTCTCGGCAAGTGGGGTCACGTCGTCGTGCCTTTTCACCGCTCCGTCACGCGCGCCTTCTACTGCCACGAGTCCTGCGTGACGGAGGACGGAGGCACGAGTCTGGCCAACCAGTTGATAGCAGTGTGTGACCCGGCCACGGGCGTGCCGGACGAGCCTGCGTATCGCACGGTGCTCAAGGGCAGCGCCATGGTCACCTTGATGCTGTACCCGGACGGCTGCGGCGTGTGCCGGTCCGACTCGGGCGTGCGATACATCAACACCACGCGCGTGCCGGCGCTCTTCCTCATCGCGGGGAACGTCGGCTCGCAGAAGGTGAACGACGTCTTTCGCAGCAGCAACGGGAGTGCGTGGCGACGCTTGCCCTCGGTTGTGTGGAGGAGGAACATGCATGCGGCTCGCCTGGCCAAGGAGGCTAACGACACGGCTCCATGGCTGTCTGTGTCGCTGTAGTGCTATGCGAGAAACAGGGCGAGATCTGCTCGAGCGAGGGCGTGTGTGTGCTGGGCGGCTCGTGCCTCTGCAGCTCCGGGAAGACGGGTCCGCTGTGCGAGAGCGACCTGGACTACACCATCGTGGACTCGGGTACATCGTACGCTGCTGGGTAGCACTTCCTACCGACGCCCTGCTGGCTCGAGTCCTTCACAGTGTACGCTTTGTCTCTGTCCTGCCTCCTTGCCTTGCCAGCGAGTTGCTTCCCGGAATCGGCCCAGCTCGTGGTGCCCAGCGGGGAGACGAAGCGCATGGGCGACGTGCGGGTGGGAGACGCCGTGCTGGCGCTGGACGCCGCGGGCCAGCTCACCTTTGCCACCGTCTACTACATCCCTCACGAGAGCGACCGACGCTCCACCACCGAGTTCATCCGGCTCGAGCACGACGGCGGCGTACGTGCCACTTGCAGCTTCTACGGAGCTCAGCGCGATCGCGTGGGCTTGCCACCGCGCCGCCCGGATCTCTCCGCCTCGTGGATCGGCGCTAACTCACTCTCCTGCCTGCTGTGACGTGTGGCGTATGGCTTGGCTCCAGCTCCAGGCGCTGGAGCTCACACCCGATCACCTCGTGTACTATCTGCCCGAGGGCGAGACGGCCGCCTGCCACGCTGGCGCGTGCGACGTCACGACCGTCATGACTCGCGTCGCGCAGAAACCAGCGCGCGAGCTGCGGCCGAACGACACGCTGCTGCTCGTCTCGCCGCGCCAATTCAACAACGTGCAGCACGGTGTGGCCACCACGTGTCGGTCGCCGTCACGCCCGCTGGACGGCTCCGTTGGTGCCTCCACGGCCACGGTCCGCGTGGTGGCGGCCCGCGTGCTGCGAGTCGCACGCGTGGCGCGTCAAGGGGCACTGACGCTCTACACGGACACGGGCAACCTGTTCGTGGACGGCGTGCTGTGCAGCAACTTTGGCGACCACTACCCGCTGCTGCCGGGCGCGGCGCGGCGGCGCGACCTGCTGGCCTACGCGCTCTTCGCGCCGCACCGCTGGGCCTTCGCGCTCTTCCCGCAGCCGCGCACGACCGAGCTGCTACGCGCGCTCATGGACCAGCTGGTGCTGCCCGTGCTGAGGTGGTGCCGCGCTCCTCTCCGCGTCAAGCTCGGGGCGTGGGCGTGGGCGGTGCGCTGGCTACGACCCGACATGGATACGGAAGCGTCGTACTGCAGCACATGTATGCAGTGGCGCTAATAGCTAACAGCGTGAAAGCAGGAAAGAAGAGAAGCCGGGCCTGCTGATGCCCGCACCCATCGAGCCACATCCATCTAGCCATCCCCGCTGGCCTGCAGGAATGCAGGCAGGGCGCCGACCAGGCCGGCCAGGCCGGCCAGTGGCCGCCACGTCAGCTTCGAGCGCGACACTGACGCTGGCCAGGTCCATGCGCGTGCGGCAGAAGCACTTGGCAGTGCCAAGCACCGGCCAGTGGCCGGCAAACTGCGTTGGCGCGGAGCGTTGGCCGCCTGGGCCAGCCTGTCGCCGCGCTTCCAGCTGGCGCTGGGCCGTCGAGGCCCGTCCCAGTCCTAAGAGGCGTAGTGGCGGGGCGTTGCTCCTCTGCGGACGGAGAATCCATGCCAAGCGACGCGTAGAGAACACGCGGAACGCGGCCGGAAGCCGGCAAGCGGCGGGTGTCGGGCGAGTGCTGGCGCCGGCCACTTGCGCCGAACGTCCGCGCACTCACGCGGCCGTTGCGGTGCTTGCCTGCCTGCAAGAGAGTTGGAGGAAGCCGCCTCGCCAGCCCACGCACGCGCCGAGAGGCTGGCATGGACGTCCATGCCGCGCGTCGAGGCGCACTGCCGCCTCCATCCGCGCCCATGTTGTTGGTCGTTGGCGGCTTTCCAGGGTGCCTCGCTCCCATGCTGCAACACAGGTGCATGCTGTTTGACAGATGCAATCCATGCGTTTCCGCAGGTTCTTCCGCCCCGGAGAGGACCACTTCTCGGCTGCCAGCTGGCCAGTGCTGCGGCCAGTATGCCGTTTGACAGGCGCAGTAATGCGTCCAGTCCAAACCCGCGCACGTTCGGCGCAAGCGGCTGGAAAGGCGGCCGGCTCCGCAACGAGCTGCTCGCGTGGCTCGCAGAGGCCGAGCGTGGGCACTTGCTCCATGCGGGCCAGCTGGTCGTCGCCCCGCAGGCAAGTTGCGGCGCTGGTGCGCCGGTGCGGGTGCCGGTTCCTTCACTGCGCGATTCGCCACCAAGCTCTCAGGCCCCGACACCACCCGAATCCTCCCCACGTCCAACATGCTGGGCAAGCGTCGCGCCTCGGACATGGAGGCCTGCCTCACCGAGTACTACCGCCAGGAGTGTCTGCGCGCGCTGTACACCAAGCAGGAGCGGCCGCGCGATCTCTCCTGGGTGCGCAAGGACATGATGGCCAAGACGCCGCGCCAGCAGCGCCGCAAGGGCGTGTCCTTCGCCGCGAGCCCACCCGAGGTCATCGGTAGCGCCGACCCGAGCGTGGACCGCAGCCCCATCGACGTGTCCCCGATCTCCAAGCTCGAGCTGCTCGTGCTGCTTTCGCAGCGCACCTTCCCCGTACAGGCCTAAGCGGCTTGGCCACGGACGCCACGACCACCGACTCCTGCAGCTTTTGCAGGAGTACTTTCGATCTCGAGCTCTTGACTCCAAGACACCACGCAAACCACGGGGCAACGCCACCTTGCGTCGCTGGGTAGACACCGGAACAGAGCTCACCCCGCACGTCCCAAGCACGGACGTCTCCACAGCCGCGGAGCTGACGCCATGTAGTTATAGCACCCACCGCACGAGTCATGGGGGACACATGACTCGCTATTTAACGTTCGTTGCCAATCAAAGCCGACGACACTTTCCACCGACATGAAGACCACTGCGGCCTCCCTCCTTTTTATCTCTTGTTCGTAGTCGACGGCTGTAGCAGGCCGATCCGGCGTGACCCAGACGCGTGGCCATCCATGTCCAAGCCTGCCGCGCGTCACAGCTGAAGCGGCAGTAGACGGTCGATCTCGCCCGGAGAGACGCCCTGCTCGGCCAGCTCCGAGCGCGACTGGGCACGCACGACGAGAGCCCTATCGCGCGCCACCTGCACTTCGAGTCGACGCACTGCCAGCTCCATGTGCGCCTTCTCTAGGTCCACCGCCTCCACGGAGGAGAAACTCTCCTTCTTCGGACACTCCGCCTCCCCCAGTCGACGCTCTTCCTGCTCGTCCTCGAGCTCCATTACTGAGATGAACCCCATCGCCTTACTGCACTTGCGGACTGGCGAGAGGGGACACTTCATGGGCTGCTCCTCGTCAGCAAACGGCCACGACTGGTCCTCCAGCTCCTCGGTGAAGCGCCTCTCCACCTTTTTGGCCTTTCGTTTCTTCACGGGCGAGGCCGGCAGCGAGGCGCGCTTCACGGGCACCTTGCGCCTTGTGCTCAGACGCGGTCGCTTCTTGGGCTCCGAAGCCTTTTCGACCGGCTTCATGATCGGGTGCAGCATGGCGAAGTAGCGGAAGTGGCGCTGCAACACGCGGTTCAAGTTGCACTCGGCGGGCGTGCCCTTCTCGGCGGTGCGCAGCTCGCGCTTGGCGCTGTCCAGACGCCCAGCCGCCTCAAGGTACGCCCCCTCCATGTCGTGCAGCTTCCTGCACACTTGGCCCACGTTGCGGTGCTGCAAACCTGCGGCGTGCAGCCGCTCCACGATCTCGTCGGCGAGCGAGTTCTTCGTCTCGTCGCCGCCGCGCCAACGATCGTAGTTCCCCGGCGTAGACAGCCAGTCTAGCAGCACGCCCATGGACGACTTACCGCTGGTCTCCGCATGATCCGTGTCCCAGTTGCAGTGCGCCATCTTCTCGCGCGGCACGCGCTTCCGGAACGACGGCTTGACGTGCATGAGGCGGTTCGCAGTTCGCGGCAATTGATCGGGCCACGGCTTCTCACAACGGCGATGAGAAACCAGGCGATCTCAAGGGGCAACCGACCGCCTGCGCCGCCTTTTACCCAATCACTTCGTTCTCGAAGCATGTTTCGGCAGTTCGATTCGTGGAAATTGGCTTCAGATCGCAATGCCGTCGTGGATTGGTGGAAAACACGCAGGTTGCACTTGGGACCATCACTCCGCCCTCGCTCGAGTGCGCGCGCATTTGCTTGCGCCGCAATTTGAACCGAGCGCGCACTCGAGCCAGCAAGGAAGAGGCGGAAGGCGGTATGGCGGTGCGCGATACATGCAGCTCGCCGCTGTCGTCTGTGGAAGGAGATGAAAGCGACGCATTGCGGACTGCGTGGTTCCCGGACTTCTCGCCATCGCCGGTACCGCTGCCAGCGGCGCCAGCGCAGGCGCGGCGTCGTTCGCGGGCCAAGTCCACAGCCTCCGCCGTACAGACGCAGCAGCCGCGTGGATCTAAAGCGAAAAAAAGACTTACAACGCAGCCCAACTCGCGTCCAGCAAAGATGACGACGAGCGCCAAAGGCAGGAAGCAGGTCAGTCGGGCTGTGAAACCGTGTGGTGTGTGTTATGGTCGTTGGGCTGACGGGGGCTTGCGTCTTGGACAGTCTGCTGCGCCGTGGAAGAGTACGAAGGAGCTGGTCCGTGAGGCTCCGCAGGATTTCGTGGAATACTTGGCACACCAGCTCGACGCGACGCAGCAGAAGCGCTTTGCCGCTGAGTTTGGCGATGGCCAGGGGTACATGGTGCGGCTGCCGCCGTCCAACTGGCAGCGCAAGACTGCGCGCGACAAATTCGCCGCCTGGGTGCGCTCGCTCGGTTTCGCCTCAACCACCTCGCTCAATCGCAATGTGCTCCTCGTGGCAACCCTCAAGGCGGATGTGATCATGACCGAGCTACACTCTCGCGTACAGCCTGGTGCAGCGTGCGTGGAAATTGATGCTCAACTCGTAAGTATTCGAGTGGATTGCGAGCCCAAACTCACCCCCACCTTGCTTTTGTTGTTGTCTGTCGCTTCCATAAGCAGCGGAGATGCTAAAAGTGACGCGGCACATTCAACGATGATTATGAATGAGGTTTATGCCGATATGGACTCCAGCAAAGACACCACGGAAGATGGGGAGGAGGCAACCACTTCGGGCGAATACGCAGACGACCCGCAGCTGATCCGGATGAAGGAGTACTTCAAGGAGCTGGAGTCGCAGAAGATCGAGGTGCTGTCGTACTCTGAGAACCATCGCCTATTGTCGTCGTCGCGTCACATGGAAATTGCCGACGCGATGGAAGACGTGCTTGCTCAGCCTTCTGTCCGTAGGGACCGTCGACAGGCCAGACGTCTCTCACAGCTCGGCAGGATCTCTGGACGCCGGCTCTCGTCCATCTTACTCCCCCCACAAACTCCTCTTCCGGTTGAAAACGACGACTTGGTGTGGGATGCTGAAATGGACAAGATGTCGTTGACACCCGTCAAGCGCCGCATTTCGCTTGGAGAAGCGAAAAGCTCGTACATGAGGAAGACCAAGAACGTGCTGGGTGAAAGCGTGCTGCATCTGGTACTTCAATCCGGGCTTGTGGAACCGAAAACCCTGAAGGAGGTGCTTCGCCACGTCTCGACCATGTGGAGGAAGATCTCTGTGGCGTGAGTACTTCTTGATTGCGGCGTGATCATTCCTGTCATGCAGCGGACTAATTATGGGGGTGATGCGTGACATGTTTTCGTGTCCTTGGAATGAGCACAGCGCATACGCTTGGACCATTGCTGACTACTCCACGTACGTATTTTCAACGAGCACGTTGTATCTGTGGAGTTGTTGGGCATGATTGCGGTGACTAATGATTGCTTTGGTACTGGTTGCATCGAGCAGGAAACCCAACGTGTATTCGATGGCTCAGGTATACCTTCACTACCCTCGCGGCCACTATCTCTCCAGCGGCACGTACAAGGAAGTGTTCAAGGTATCTTCGACGAAGCACAAGCGTCTGGAAGCTGTGAGCGTCATGGACATCAAGGCCATTGAGAAGACAGGCAACCAGGTTTGTACATTTACTGTCTCGGTGTGTTGTTCCTTCTGCATCGAAGAGAGCGCCATGACTTACACACGACATGGGTGTTGATGCCTCTACGAAGGCTATTGTTCGGCACGAAGTCGCGCACTCGCTGCTGTTGTCGGATGCCACGGAACATGGAGTTTGCCCGAACTTCCTCGAGATATACGACATTTTCCTGGCTCATGAGCGACCACATCCAGATCGCTGGGGCAGCGCTAAGTGCCGGAAGCCTACACAGTTGTTGAGCGAGAAGAAGCTGAGCGTCGACCCTAACACCCTGATCAAGCAGCAGCAGCAAGAACTAGGATCGCAAGATGAGCAGGGGCTGTTCCAGTTCATCCGAATGGAGTTTTGTGACGGTGGGGATGTGGAGGATTTCATCAGCCTCCAGGACGACAAGCTCCTTCCGGCGAAGTCAGTCGCGCTTCCGTTCTTCTTCCAGATGGTGTTCGGGCTTTACTGTGCGCGAGAGAAATTCAGCTTGCGGCACTGCGATGTCAAGGTTGACCCCTTTTGCTCGCCCCGCTTTTGGCTGAAGGGATCTCGCAAACTAACTTTCTTGATGCGTGCACGTTGGCGTTTGGTGCATTTTGTGTGCCTTTGCAGCTTCTCAACTTCTTTTTGAAGGACATCGGTCGCTCCAGCCGCAGCAAGAAAGAGGGCGCTAATGTTGTGGTCCACTATCTGTTTGAGGACTCCTGCTTCGAGCTCCACATGCCGGCATCTTTTTCGTACTGGGTGAAGCTGGCCGACTACGGCTCGGCTGACTCGAACGCGGAGAGTCTGGGGAAGCCGGTGACGATCGACCAGTTCACAACGCTGGAAAATACCCCTATCGAGTTTCTGCTCGAAGGCGACGAAGCCCAGCAGTCATACGCCTCGGATACGTTTTCGCTGGGGCTCTGTCTCCTTCACCTGTTCACCGGAAGGTACGATGGGGTGCCATTGAATGCACTGGTTGTGAACAGTACATCTAACTGGTGGTTAATGCTTTTTAGCGCCCCTTACGAAGAGATCCTGGAAGACGTGCGCTGTCCGGCTGCTCTGCTGAAGGACCTAAAACTCATGTGGATGGTAAGTGAACGCAAACGGCTTTGTACTTCCGTGTCACCCACACAGCAATGCTTGTGGCCACATGTTTGCGGGTGCTAACGTGTAATCGATACGGTTTTACCAACTTGTAGAGCCCGCGGAAGAAGTCCGGGTTCTCCGTGATCAAGAGTGTTGTGAGGGAGGACCACGAAGACGCGCTGTACCATACATTGTACCGCTACCTCGTTCTCTTCGGGCTACCAGATCAAAACCCGAGCGAGGCGAGAGGGGTCAACAAAGTGTGGAAGCTGCTGCTGAAGCATTTGCGACCGGAAGACGCAGCCACTGCTCGCCCACAGCGAACCACTAGGCGATCTGCAGCTGTGAGTCCATCGAAGGTGCAGTCGCAGTCACCCAAGGCCGTCTACCAACACGACAAGTCGTTGTATTCTGTAGCCAGCGGTACCGACCCAATCATGCAGCGCTGTCGCGAGAGGCTGGCAGAAAGCCCCGGTGCCTCGACACTACTGAAGAAGCTCGTCGACTTCAACCCTTCGCAGCGCCCCACGCTCAAGCAAGTGCTGTACGACCCGATGCTGTCTGTGTTCCGATCGCCAGCGTCGGAGAGCCGCGCACCCGCTGATCATGTGGTTGACTGCTACAAAAACACTACCGCGAGCTGTTCATCGCTCCCCGACGTGTAATGCCGACTCCAGCCGAAACGAGTTGCAGTTTGGAGCTATCTTGACATGACGCGGCTGGCCGGTCAGGTAAATACGATCTCATTTACAGCCCCTCTCACCCCATCTGCTCTTTATCTAACAGGAGTCGCCAGTGCGCATCGAAACACTTTCGAGGCATCACGATACTCATGCCGCAGTCGCGCTGCGAGGACACTCGACCGAAGCGTTATCAACAGGGACCCATCGTCTCCACGGCAGTCAATCGGGCAGGTCACTGACATCGTGGCTCTCAGCTGCTCCATCCGCGCATGAGTCCATCGACGCGGTGCACCTTGAGCTGGATCGGGCGTTTGGCCGTGCAGATTTCGTGGATGAGCTCTTTCGGTTTGAGGAAGCTGCGGCCGTTAACGGCCACCACCCGCGAACCGACCAGAACGCCGTGTCTCCTCGCGATGCAGTCTTCATCCACACTGCACACGACGCAGGCAAAGTCGTTGGTGGACAGCGAGCAGCCCAGCTCTTCCTTTTCGTGCAGCGTGATGCTGATCTCCACGGCCACGGGCTCCGGCACAGACGAAATGGTGCTCACGGGTGTCACGGGGGCCATGTTGGGCCGGAAGACGAAATGGAACCGCATGGGTCGCGACCGCGTCTTGAGCATCTCCACGATGTCCTCGAAGCGCGAGTTCTTCACGTCGTCCAGACCCACCAAGTAGCTCCCGACGAGAACGTTCGCACGCTCCGCTTCGCCGCCAGGGATGATGCGGCTTACCTCTGCGAAGCCGCCGTTGGTCTTGGTCAAGCTGAAGCCCAGCGGGGCACCGGGGGCACCCAACGTACGGTCGTACTTGCGCCAGTCACCAGCGCCCTGGCAAAGCGACACGACACCGCACAGTCAGCCAGAAGACACCACAGACCGAGCGCATGTACGACGCGGGCCAAGCATCTACACAACGCACCGAGGAGCTGACGGCGCAGGTCTTGGAGTGCGAGTCCAACTGGTCCATGGGCACCAGCGACCTGCACGTCGTGCACTTGACTCTCGTCCCGTCCGCGTTGCCGAGAGCTTTGTCACCAACATCTGCTACAGGTATGGGCGTCGCCTCAGTCTTCTTGTCTGAACCGTGAGCTGCGGCGCTGTTCCTGACGCTGTCACTGTCGCTGCTGAACGGCGGCGACGAGAGGTTGGCCAGCATGGACAAGAAGGAGGACGCCGTGAATGCGGTCTGGTCCTTCTCATGACCCACCTCATAGGCCCCCACGGCGCGAAGTACCCTGCTCTTGTAGACCTTGGCCACGCCCGACGCGTACTTGTCCGCCAACGCGAGGTCCGTGGAGCCCGTGCCGGCGCACACGGCCAGCCACTTGGCGTTGCCGCCCACCTCCAGCGCGCGCTGCTCGGCGGGAGACCAGCTGTCCATGAGCAGCGACTTGACGAAGCTCGTCTGCACGCCTAGAGATCGGTGCTTGCCGGCACAGGCCAGACACAGCAGGATGCCGAAGGACACGCCGGCCCACTGCGGACAGAGCGTCTTGCAGTCCGCACAGCGCTATCGGACGCAACCACGCAAGGACACACACAGAGAAGACGTGAGAACTGCGCGTGGGGAAGGCGACGCGTTGGTTTAGGACAGCACAGCACAGCACGCAGACGCACGTCGTTGCCTGGCAGCATCCGGACGGCCACTTCTGCGGCCGCAGACAGGTGCACGGTGGTCTGCTCCACGGCGTCCGCGTGTCTGGGCGCAGACACCACGAAGTTCTCGGACGAGGAGGTGGAGCTGCATGTGGAGGAGGCCGGCGACGCCCGCGAGCCCTTCAGGAGCCGCATGGTGCGCTGCGGAGACGACGGCGAGGGGCGGTTCACGATTTGGCTGCAAGTCGGAAGCTGTATGTTTGCGGAGGCACCGGCTAAGAACGCTTGGGCCCGCAGTCCTAAAATATTGATTGGGAATTCGGTGTGGGCTGTATGTGGTCATAGTGATTTGTTTTTGGAGCTGTCCTATTCACCGTTTAATTCAGGACACAAACAACATCCTCAGAGTGGTATCCGTTCAGCCAATCGCCGTGCTTGGACAATTTAAATATACACCACAAAGCGTGTTTTTGGCGTCCGATTGGTTTCAGGACAAACGCCAGTTTTAGATTCCGGAACGCCGTTAAAAAGGGTGCAAGCGTTTTCCAGGGCCAAATTACCAAATGCAGACCTGCCGAAACCGGGGCGTTGGCGATCACTTTTATCACTCTTTATGTAAACCCGGCGCGTGAGATTGCCCAAATACGGCATTCTGCGTCGCTCGCAAAGATACACTTTTTCAGCCAATCGCCGCGCCCCAATTGCACCAGCTTCGGTGGTGTCCGCTTTTTTCCCGCCATTTTGTAACCCATTTGAGGAATGGCCACCAGCTGGTGATTCACTGGCTGTGGGGTTTTCCCGCCCCAAAAGACGTCGCCCCCTTCCTGGCCACGCACGCCACAAGCCAAGACGCCGCGTCGAGCGCACGTCGAGCGACCCCAAGCAGCACAGCACAGCACAGCACAGCGCGCGCGACGCCGACAGAGACGATCACCATGGACTTCCCGACGCTGGTGGCGGCGCTGATGAGCAACGAGAACGCCTCGCGCAAGCAGGCGGAGGCGGCCTACGACTCGCTCAAGGCCGAGAACCCGCAGGGGCTCGTGGTGCAGCTGGTGCAGCTGCTGCGCCAGTCGCCCGAGCCAGAGGCGCGCGCCTTCGCGCCTGTGCTGCTGCGGCCGCTGCTGGAGGCCAAGACGGAGGTGTACGTGCGGCTGGACGCGGCCACGCAGGCCACGCTCAAGGCGGAGCTGTTGGAGGCCGTGGCGGCCGAGCCGCTGGCGCCCATCCGGCGCAAGCTGGGCCACCTCATCGCCGAGCTGGCGGCCGTGGTGGATAAGTCGGGCCAGGAGTGGCCCGAGCTGCTCTCGGCCGTGTCGGCGCTCACGACCAACGCCGACGCGCTGCTGCGCGTGACGGCCTTTGACCTGCTGGCCAAGCTGGCCGAGTACGTGGGTGACATCCTGGCGCCGCACAAGGAAAGCTTCCTCACGCTCTTCACCAACTCGCTCAACGACGCCAGCGGCGAGGTGCAGCTTGCGAGCCTCAAGGCCGCGTCGGCCTTCCTGCTCACGCTCGAGGAGAAGCACGAGCTCACGGCCTTCACCATCATCATCGCGCCCATGCTGCGCATCATCGAGGTGCTCGTGACCAACGGCGACGAAGTAGCCTTCCGCGAGGTGCTCTCGGCGCTGCTGCAGATCGCCGAGGTGCACCCCAAGTTCTTCCGCCAGTCGCTGGACGACGTGGCGCGCGCCATGATCTTCGTGTGCTCGTCGCAGGAGCTGGACGCCGAGACGCGCGAGCTCGCGCTCGAGTTCCTCATCTCGCTCTGCGAGAACGCCGGCGGCATGGTGCGCAAGTCGCCCGCCATCGTGCAGAGCGTCGTGCCGCTCGTGCTCCAGCTCATGTGCGAGGTGGAGGAGGACGACCAGTGGGTCGCCAAGTTCGACGACCCGGAGACCTTCACGGAGGCCAACGACGCCGACAACTCGGTGAGCGACGCCGGCGCCGCCGCCATCGACCGCCTCAGCACGTCGCTGGGCGGCAGCGCCGTGCTGCCCGTGGCCATCCCCGTCATCAAGGGCTTCCTGGGCGACGCCGACTGGCGCAAGCGGCGTGCGGGCCTCTACGCCACGTGCTTGCTGGGCGAAGGCGCCAAGCAGCTCATGACCACGGAGCTGGACAACGTGGTGGGCATGGTGCTACCCTTCCTGAACGACCAGCACCCGCGTGTGCAGTACGCGGCGCTGCACAGCGTGGGCCAGTTGGCCGAGGACTTTGGCGAGGTGGACAAGGGCAAGAACTTCCACGCCAAGTTCCACGCCACGGTCGTGCCGGCGCTCACGGCACTCATTGCCAACGAGCAAGGCATTCTGCGCACACGCGCGCTGGCGGCCAGCGTGGTCATCAACTTTTGCAACACGAACGTGTGCAAGGCCAAGCACGTGGCGCCCTACGCGCAGGCGCTGCTGGAGGCGCTCTTCAACGCCATGCGGTCGTGTCCGCGGCAGGTCCAGGAGCAGGCCATCACAGCCGTGGCCAGCGTGGCCAAGGTCATCGGCGAGGACTTCAGCCGCTTCTACGACATTTTCATCCCGCTGGCCAAGGAGGTGCTCGTGAACGCGCGCGGCAAGGAGTACTCGCTGCTGCGTGGCAAGTCGATGGAGTCCATCGCGCTGATCGGCCAGGCCGTGGGCAAGGAGCGCTTCACGGCGGACGCCAAGGAGATCATGGAGATCCTCGTGCGCGTGCAGTCGAGCGAGGAGCTCGAGGGCCCCGAGGTGCAGTACGTGGCGCAGTCGTGCGTGCGCATCGGCAGCATCCTCAAGGAGGACTTTGTGCCGTACCTGCCGCACGTGATCCCGTCGCTCATCAAGCAGGCGCAGATCCAGCCGGACATTCAGCTCTCGGACATTGTGGACGGCGACGTGCAGGAGGACGGCCAGACGGCCGACGGCAAGGACGCCATGACGCTCGAGATCCGCGGCATGGGCAAGAAGCGCCTGGAGATCAACACGAGCGCGCTCGAGGAGAAGACCAACGCCTGCAACATGCTCTACCAGTCGGCGCTGGACCTCGAGGGCAACTTCTACCCGTACGTGGCCGAGGTGGCCAAGGTCATGATCCCGCTCATCCAGTTTGAGTACGTCGAGGACATCCGCATCGTGAGCAGCCTCAGCATGGCCAAGCTGCTCAATGCCGCCGTGGACGGCACGCTACACCACGGCCACGGCGCCTCGGCGCCGCAGTTCCCGCAGCAGCTCTTCGAGGAGTTCTTTGAGCCGCTGCTCAAGGGCCTGCAGGGCGAGGAGGACCTCGAGTGTCTCGGAGCCTTCGCGGAGGCCATGTCGGCCTGTCTCGAAGTGTGCAAGGAGAGTCTGGAGAAGGGCGTGCAGGTGGGCATCCCTCTGGACCACGTGCCTCGCGTCGTGGAGGCCTTCAAGACTGTAGCGGCCAACAGCGCCGAGCGGCTCATGGCGCAGCACCAGGAGAACCAGGCGGACGAGGACTACGACGCCGAGGCGGCGCTGCAGCAGTCGGAGAACGATGAGTTGGAGGAAGGCGTCTTCCGGTCCATGGTGGACTCCATCGGCTGGATCGTCAAGATCCAGAAGCAGGCCTTCTTCCCCGTCTTCAAGACGCACCTGCTGCCCTTCGTGACGCCGCTGCTGGAGCAGAAGACGGTGGCCATGCTGCGCGGCCAGGCCATCTGCATGGTGGACGATATCATCGAGCACTGCGGCGACGCCGCGCAGGAACTTGTGCCGCTCTTCCTCAACCAGCTCGTGCAGGGCCTCGAGGACTCGTCCGCGTCCGTCATCCAGGCGTCTGCCTACGGCATCGGCGTGAGCGCCGAGAAGTGCGGCGCCGCCTTCGACCCCTTCTGCCAGCCCGCGCTCGAGAAGCTCACGCACCTCATCACCATCTCGGCCAACGTGGACGACGACGAGGTGGGTGCGGCGCGCGACAACGCCATCAGCGCCGTGTCCAAAATTGCGCTCTTCCGCGAAGCGGCTGTGGACGCGCCCAAGCTCTGGGCGGGCTGGCTGAGCTGGCTGCCGCTGCGCACGGACGTGCTGGAGGCCCGCGACGTGCACGCGCGTCTCATCTCGCTCGTGGACAGCGGCAACGCCCACGTGCTGGGCGCCGAGTACGCCAACCTGGCGCTCATCCTCAAGGTCTTCGCGGCTGTCATCCGTACGTGGCTCTCTGCTCTTGCTCTGCTTGTCTCCTTTCTGGTTGTGGTTGGACGCTGGAGGACTCGTTGTCTGACGGGCTTGGATCTCTTGCATTTCTGCGGGTGGGGCTTGTGTTTCTGGTGCAGTGTTCGAGTTGGCCGAGGCGGAGGACGGCGGTGACGACGAGGAGGACATGGCCATCATCTCGGACGAGTCCAAGGCGCAGCTCAAGGCGCTGCTGGCCAAGCTGCAGGCGCAGCTTCCCGGCCCGGTGCAGGCCGCCTGGGCCACGCTCAGCGCCGAGGACCAGCACGCGCTCTCGCAGCTGTAAAAAAGCGTCCACCGGCGTCTACAGCACGGGATACAACTTGGTTAGTGAGCTCACGAAGTGGAGGACGAGCACATCGATTCACACACTCACACACATGAAAGCAATGCATATATAGGATAGATCGGAGACACGAACGACCCGTAGTTTTGTCGAGTAGGAGAGCAGCGAGGCCGAGCATGCAGGCCTCCTGATCAGTGAATAGAAAGAAAGGAACACAACGTGGTGCGCGTCCAGGTCTGGGCTTGGACGTCCAGCTCCAGCAGCGACGCGAGAGATCGAGAGGTTGAAGGGAGAGAGTTGTTAGGAGAGCTGGCTGGCGCCTGCTCCTGGTTGCTTTGCTCCGCTCGACGTGCGGTCTGGTCTGTCTCCGGGGCGTGCTCCGTTGAAGCCAGCCGCTGTGTTCTGCTTGCGTGTACTGCTTGTGTTGTGTGTGCTTGAGTGCTTGTATGCTTGTATGCTTGAGTGTGGTGGTTGGCAGAGGGAAGGCGGTGGGACTGCGTGGTTCCGACGATCTTCGCTGCTGCACGTGCGTCGCGCGACTTCTTCAACGCTTCGAAGGAGCGTCCACTTGGCTGATTATCTCTTGAGGAGGAACTTGAGCGCAAGCCCCGCGACCACGACGGCGCCCACAATGCCCACACCAACCACGCTGTCCTCTGTTTCAAGCACATACAAGCACGGGACAGTGGGTCAAACACATGATAACCACACGTACGTCAGCAGGGATCTCGTGCCGAGGCGATCACGGATGATAGAGAGCGCCAGAGGTCCGCACCTTTGGCTACCACCTCCTTGATGCACTTGTGCAGCGCCTTGGCCTTGGCGTGCGACGGCTCCATACGCAGGAGGCGCTCGCAATGGCTGCGACTGGCACGGTACTCGCCCAAGCCGTAGAGCGTCAGCGCGATCCAGTACAGGCACTCCTTCGCCGAAAAGCTATCGTCCAGTAGATCTGAAGACGACACGCAACAGCAAAGGTGCGAACAACCGCATTCATAATGTGAGCATGGCAATTCACGAGTGCAGAGCAACCTACGGGTGCTACACACTCTCCTCAACGCGTGCAGACCCGTGCAACCCAAGCTCAGCCTCACCTTCCAGCAGCCCAATACCGCGGTACTTGTTGTCGCGCTTCCGGCTCTTGCACAGCGCGATCGCATACCGCAGCTTCACCTGCATCACGACCAGCAGCAGCGCCAGCGCCCCAAGCAGACCCGTGAAGCCACAGTCAATCCCCCACACGCGCGAGATGCCACCACCGGAACAGCGGGCTCACTACCACCGGAACTGCCTCCCGCACGCGACGGGCCCCGCTACTCACCTGCGGCGACGGCTGCTCCTTCTCCTGCTCCTGCAGATACTCCTCGCGCGCAGCCTCCAGCTCCTCCGGAGAGAACCAATCCACCTCCGTCTTGGCGCCCTTCATGGTCATCACTGCCGTCTCGCGCTTCTCCTGCGTCTAGAAGATCGCCACCCGCTCCTGCTCTCGCTCTGGGCCGCGCCTGAGCCACTCCACTGCGCCAGCCTGCACTTTAGCCTCGCCGAATCCTGACGTGTCCCGCCGCGGACAAGCTTCGTTTCCTCTGCTGCGTTGCGCCTTCCGCCTTCTCCGGACTGGGGTGCTTCTTCAATTACCGGAGTGGCCTCGAGTGGAATTTTGGCCTGTAACCAGTCTACCTCCTCAATTGTACGCCGCAATTGGCTGAAAAACGGACGAAAGGGAGGCCCAAACCCGCTGATTGGCGGAAATGCGCGACTTCAAGGGCGCAACCAGACGTGTCCTACGTGAGCCCAGCACGGATGCAGAACGCATGCGCTAGCTTAGGCGGGACTCGAGGCTCTCCTCTCGCGCCTGCTGTCCGGTCTGGCCAACATGCAGCCTCGTGTCCGAGTTGAACGACGTGAGGCCACTGGGACATCCAAGCGGGTGTGTGCGCGAGCGAGTCGCTGCTGGAGCGGCTCCGTAGTAAACGGCACAAGTCCGTCAACAGTGTTGACGAGGACAGTATTCCTTCCGCAATCGCTCGTAGGGGGTTACGCTCCTTGCACGGCAACACCGCTTCCAGCCTCGGACAGGATGCAGCCTCGATCACCCGCTTGGTATGCGGACTGTCGCGTGGCATTTCCAGGCAGTCCAGGCGTCGCAGTGAGGGGAAGCACGCGGGCAGCTCCTCCCGATCCACCGCACGGTCGTCCAGGTCGGCCAAGCCAGAGTGCTTCGTGAAGTCCCCACCGCCCGGGTGCGCTGGGCACCAGGGTTGATCGCCAAGCGACTACTGCATGCACGAGCCACGGCTTATCCGCAATTGCTGGGTCTACGCCTGGGAAGACCGCTGGAGCGCTTACCGCCGC
>JAADYJ010000320.1:0-25521 GCA_023338205.1 Halophytophthora polymorphica
ACGGGCAAGATGATCTACACTGGCGCGTCCGAGGTGATCGCGAACGAGATCATCCCCAGCCCGATGCACCCACACAGCGCACAATACTCTACTACATGGAGCCATCGGGGCGAGTCCCCGATGTCTTGCTAGGGTGCAGGTGGTCGCGGCGGGCTCTCCTTGGGGCCATGGCGAGAGACTTGCGTTCTGCCGGCAGATGGCGAGTAGCGCCGCCAAGGAGCTTGCTGCTGCAAGGAGCCGAGCAGGGTTGACCTGAACCCGTGATCAATTACCAAACAATGGGCAAAAACGATACTAAAAGCACATAATAAAAGTCGTCCATTGGCACAAAACGTTGGCCCGAATTCCGGGCACAGCATCCGGGAATTTGGCGCCAAAGTCGACAAAGCGGTTGACGCCGAGCACCGGGCGACCGAGCAAGCATGGCGACGCGCGGCTGGGAGCGCGACGACAACTACGCGACGCGACGCATCGGCGACGGCAGCGTCGCGCACGACAGCCAGCAGGACGCGAGCCTGCCTCCATCATCCCAGGCCGGTGGCGATGGCGGGGCGAGTGCTGATGCTGGCGCCAACACCAACGCCGCAAACGCCGAGCCCGTTGCCGTCAAAAAGAAGCGGCGCGTGCTGAAGGAGTCGCACCTGGTGTCGGGAGAGGGTCTCAAGAAGATCAAGCGCACCTTCCCGTACCAGGTGTCGGGGGACGTGGCCGGCCGTGAGGTGCGTCCGGCTTGGTAGCGTCGTGTGGTGGTGCTATGCGATGGTTGTAGCTGTGGGCGTAGTGCTGACGATTTCCGACACGGACTGTAGGCGCAAGCGCTGGCATCGCTCATCAAGATGTACAAGCAGTGGGCCTTCGATCTGTACCCGGGGCTCAACTTCGAAGACTTCATCGAGCGCACCGAGATGCTGGGCAAGACGCACCAGGTACGGAGCGTCGGTGGTCTGGCCACTCGTGATATCGTCACGCCCAGGTTGTAGATGATGTCTGACACAGGCTGCATGTACTGGTTGTATGGCGTGTGGATCGGAATGTGGCGGCTTGTTCCAGGTGCAAGGCTTGATGGCGGATCTGCGCGATAAGGAGATGCGTCGGGCGCAGCATGCACAGCGGAACGACGACGATGGGGAAGGTGACGGAGTCCCACGCGAGCCGGAGGAGCACCACGACGATGGCCTGGACGACGATGGCATCGGAGAAGAGGCTATGCTGTGATCCCGTCGCAGCTGACTGCATATTGTAATAGTAGCCAAGACCGTCACCTTTTTGTTTGGATGGACATGGTAAGCGGAGGAAGTGCAGATGCAGAGCGAGAACGCAGCACTTGAGCAGCTAGTACTGCAACAGCTGTGAGTGGAAAAGGTATACTGCGGGGACAGGATGGCCGGATGATTCGATGTGTGGGAGTACGCGCTGTAGTTGCTCGGCGGTAGCCTGAGCGTTGAAGTGGGTGGATCGTAGCCAATTGCTGGTACAACAATACACTGGACCCGGACCCACCGGCTAACACGAGGGATATCGTGTGCAAAGTGTAGCAGAAGGTGGCGCGACATGGCTGTTGGCATGGCGAAACGGGCATTCAATCGTAACCCAGGTAGTTGTTTTCGCTACGCGCACAAGATTGTATTCATCACGTACAGCTAGTCCAGCAAATCAGTCTCGATTCTCCATCCGCCGTCAACCACGGCCTGCCGACAGATGGACCCGACCGACCGTACTACAGACTTACAGCAATGCCGCGGGCATAAAGTCCCTCGGCGTTCCGGACCATATTAGCTAGCACACGGAGTCGCCACAGTCTCGGCAGTCCATCCAGCGGCCCCACATCCAGCACCTCCTCTCCCAGCAGCATGATGTCCTCAACCTCGAGCAGATCGGCAAGCGGCGAGACGTCTTCCACGGCCGTATTGGCCAGGAACAACTGCGCGAGCATCTTCAGGCCACGCAGTCCAGTCAGGTTGTGGATTGGCACACGCACGAAGAGCAAGCTCTCGAGCAACTCCAACGGCTTGAGGAACCCGAAGTCTGCTCGAGGATCCTCTGCTCGAAACAATGGTCTCACCAGCTGCAGTTGTCGGGGTCGCGTGAAACCCGCCAGCGGCGAATAATCCACTGCGTCGTTCGTGCTCAGCTCCATCTCCCGCAGGCCCGGAGGGAACCACGCGAGTAGATCAAATTTCGCTTTGCCACGCCACGCAATCTTCTCCAGCATTGACCACCGCGTCAGGTCTGGACGCCGCTTGCTGTTGGGATTGTAAACGTTGAGGGGCTTGATGTGGGGTAGCGGAGTCCTGAACAAAAATGCCTTCTTGATCCAGGTACTTCAGCTTCGTCAGGAGCGCCAGTGGTGACCAGTCCGACTGATCAGCCATCGGCAACGAAAGCTCCTCGCGCCGCACCAAAGTTTCCAGGAAGGTCATGTCTTCGACTATTGCGTTCGAAAGCTTCAGGCTCCACAGTTGCGTCAGCCTCGACAGCCCTGGGGCTTTTGTGGTCGATAAGTGAACTGAAGCCTCCAGCGCCAATACTCGGAGAATATTCTGAATGGCTGTGAGCGTTGGCAGCATCCCCAGACACGGCCACTCCCCCGTGACGTGGATCTCCTGGAGTCGCTCCAACCTCGACAGTGGCGCCAGGTTAATCGAGTACGCATTTGACTGCCAGCAGCCGTGATCCTTGGAAAGATGAAGCACGCGGTGTACTCGCCATAAAGCTCAGGTCGGCATTATGTGGCGTAGACAACCTCACCGGCAGCGTTCCAAGTGCCTGCAGGTTCATCAACGCATTATGGAGATCCCTGTGGACACGAGACGTAGCGTCACGTGTTCCAGCTGGCCCAGCATCGACAGCTCGGCCGCAACGCCCGAAAGCTGCGACTCTGCGAGGTCCAAGGAAACCACCGGCCGGGGCCAGGTTGCCAAGAGCTTCGTTCCGAGTTAGTCGCTGAGCTAAAGTGTCCACAGTCACCAATCCGCACCGACCTCCTCGCTGGCAGGATCGGGGGCGATAACACCAACAACTCCTGGAAGCGTGCGTCGAGCACCACAACCGACGTGGCGTACGACCGCAGATTCACCGGTATCGCGTACAGCACATGCACAGCGCTCTCCACCGACGCCGGAAGGTAGAGTGTACTTTCCGTAAAGAAGAGCTCGCGCAGCTTGAAATGTGCCGTGGATCGGCTAACCTCGGCCAAGCAGCGTCGCTCACAGTGCGTCAGGAACGAAGCCAGCTCGGCCTGGATACCCACGCTGCGTGACTCGAACAGCGTCAACAGCGACAACATGCGGGGTCATAGCGTCCCGATAGAGGCGATCAATCCTGCGACGATTGTATCCCTGTGCCCTAAGGTGGAGACAGCGGAACTGAGCGTTTGGCGGGAGAAGAGAGGAGTGAGGCAGGCGAGTGGAGGGTTTTCTCTTGATAGGACGAGACTCAGAACCGCACCGTCGAGTTTGGAGACTAATATGGGGAATGGTTGTTGCAGAGCATGCTGAGACTGTTCTGCGCAACGACCCCGTTGGAGCATTTTCGCAGCAGATAATGAAGCAACGCAAACGCATGCGGTGTTCAAGTGTGCAATGCTAGGGCTAAAACAGCGAGCAGCGCGAGGTCGAACCTACTACGCGCCTTGTACATTACGGTGCTGCCCGAGAAAGCACTGCCATCGTCGGTGCTTTCGGTGCCTGCGGTGGTATTATCCACGATCAATTCCGTGCCGTTCGTTCTCGCGTCGTCCGGGCTGAAGCTCACGTAGGCGTACTGCAACTTGGTGGCAGCCTCGCACTTGGCCACAGCCGCCTGCACTTCAGCCTTCTTGTTGGCGTTCTCAAACCCGTAGTAACAGTCGGGCAGTTCACGAGCGAGATCCTCGAGTGTTGCTGCACACGCGGACCCGCATATCGTGTACACGTCGACGACGTACGAGTAGCTACGCGAGTCGTTCACGCACAGGGAGCTTGAAGCTACGATCGAGAACGTTTCCGCCATGTATGACACCTCTGAGGCCGTGCAGAGCGCTTTCGACGTCGCGATGGGCTCCCTCGAGGCTTCCGGCGCACTTGAAGAGATGCCTGTGCACACGGAGAGCCCATCCAACAGCCTCTCTTTCTCATTGGTGTCGTCGTACTTGCAATCGGGGAGCGACACGGCCAGTTGTTTCATCACCATCACACACGCCGTGGCCGAACACGGAGAGTAGATGGCCACTTCGTCTGAAGATGTCGACGCGTACGGCGCGCACTCGGTCGAGATCGCCGCCGCTTCGTACAGCTCTGTCGTTAGTTGGGATTCTGCCGTTGTGCACGCCACAATTAATCCCGACGCGCTCGAGCTGGAACTGGAGTTGTCCGGGCAATTCGTGAGCGAACTTTTGAGCTCCTGCTTCTCGTTCACGCCGCTGTGCTCGCAGTCCGGAAGCTTTTGGGCCACAACCTGCATGACCTCCATGCACGCCGACGCAGTACAGGGCCCCGAAATGTAGACTTGCGAGGCCGTCACGACGGCGTAAGGGCTGCAAACGGTAGTGTTCGCCGCCGCCTCGTACAGCTCGACGGTGTATCTCGCCTCCGAGTCGCTGCAGTCTGCAGCGTGGATGCCATGACCGCCGAGCCGCAGCAGTACGAGCGCTATGCTGAGCGTCGCTGCTAGTGATCGCGCACGGCGCTTCATATCGAATGCAAGAGCAGAGCCTGGAGGAGGGATTCCGCGCTGAAGGAACAGCCTGAACCCGTCGACAAGGGGCTTTGAGATACGCACGCACTGAAGTCGTGAGAAACCCGAGGGCTGGCTGCAAGTGGCCAGCGACGTGAAGCCAGCGCCACCCAGACCGCAATGAGCTCAGCGAGAAGAAACAGGAGAAAGACGACCGCTGTGGACGCAATGCGAGTCTGTACCAAAGGACCGCCGAGCCTCATGCTGCATTGAAAGTTTGAAACGCATGCTAATTGATTTCCATACCAGCAGCCAGGAATGCACATGTGGATTTCCTGGCAAGAGGGTTACTAGTACAGCGCGACTCTGTCGTAATGCACGCTACTCGCCTCCTTCCTCGGTCTCATACATAGCGAGTTGGCCGAACAATTGCGAAGCAGCGAGGCTCCTCCACGCAAAGGAGCTCATGCGAGGCCGTGTGCGTCTGGAGCCCCCACGCGGGGCTTGTCTGTGGTGCGATTACAGCGATTCGGCAGCAAAACTCGCCGCCAGTCGTGGCCTGGGCTCGTCCGTGCGCGCTGCATCGCGGTCCAGTTACATGCACCCGGCGGCAAAGTAGGCAGCCAGCGAGAGCGGCGCCAGCAGGGCGCTGAGGCCCAGGACGCCGCGCGCGCCCACCGCCGCGCTGGTGTCTTCGGCACTGCTACCGTCGCTGCCCTGGGCGCTGGCCCCGCTGCTGCTACTGCTGCTGGACGTGCCCTCGTCCATGACCTCGGTGACCTGCGTGCAGTAGGACACGATGCTGTCGAGGCTGCTCTTGTAGTTGACGTCGCCGTCCGAGTCGCAGTCCGGCAGCTGGTCCACGGCGTCCGAGAGCACGGCCAGGCAGGCGTCGTCCATGCAGTAGTCCAGCGACGTGGCCGCCGTGTTGGACGTGAGGTCGGCGCAGGCGTCGTCGCTGGACACGTCCGAGTAGATGCTGTCGATCTCGTCGCTCTCGGTCGTGGTGCAGTTGGCGGCCCGCGCGCCCTGCAGCGCCGCCACGCCCAGCGCCAACACCAGCAGGCTCGCGCGCGTCGTCTTGGCCATCCTTCTCTCTCTCTCTCTCTCTCTCTTTCTCTCTCTTGGCGTCCGCTGCGGCTCCGACTGCGCTGCTTGCGTTGTGGGCGCTGCGGACCGAGGCGCGGCCGCCTCCAGCTCTGGCTCGACGCATGCGAGCGGAAGGTTCTGCCGTATCCATCCACCTTCTTCCATCAAGGAATCGGTGCCGCCCACAGTGGGTTCGACGACGCTAACGCCTTCCGCAAGAGCCGCACCTGGCCCAACACGTGCCGTTGGGAAACGGGCGAGTCTCTCCAATAAGTCCGCGACAACGAGCGCAAAAATTGACCCAGAACGCCGCGGGCCGACGACACCGGGCTTTGCTGTTTGTGGCCGAAGGTGCGGTGCCACGGTACGCGGTGCATGGAGCCTGCAGTGGCGGGGACCGGACAAATCAGTGCCGACCCCGCTCCGCTCCAGGCTTTCCCTCTTGCGGCACTGCAGCCTCGGCCGGCTCCATCTCGACCCAAGCTGGCTTGTACCGAGTCGTCGTGCGGTGGGGCTGTCCCCAGCACCCGGGCTGCGGACCTGCAATTGCGCTGAAGTTGGCGATGGCGGAGGGGGATCGCGTCGCCTTCGTCTTGGTGGTCGTGACGTGGCGCCGACTTGTCGATCTGCGCGTTCGTCTCGGGCTCTGCATTGGGGTCGAAGGGGCGCAAGGAGCTCGGCGCCTTGCTTCGGTCCCGCTGTTAGGCTCACTCGGGAATGCCGAGTGAACATCAATGCGCTGCACGCAGCGGCGCAGGCCCCGTCCATGGCATTGGCGATCCGGTCCGGGTGAGCTGTGAGGTGGTGAGAACGCGGCTTGCACCTGGATGCCACGCTCGTACTCAACATATGCTCCAGGCCCCATACTCGATCTCTTCATACACCAACGCTCCGCGTGGCGCTCAATCTGGGCGTGCACCAACCTACTCGTCATTACGAACAGCAAGGAGGTGGACTCAGGGGCTACCGATGTTAGTCCGCATTCGCACGGGCGGCGACTCGACTTGTCAGCATTTGCTGGCCCCACCTCTCTTCTTCTGCCTGGCCAGCAACTTACAGCACGACGAGTCAGCTTCGAGTAGGCCATGCAGCGCGAAAGACGCCTAACCGTGCTCACAGTCCGCTGAGCACAAGCGCGAGCGCACCAATGGCGCGGGACACGAAAACCAAGTCCATGCCGAATATGGAGCTCGAAGTCGATGCGCTCACCAGACCATCAGTCGTTGGTGCCGCCGTGGTGACAGCTGACGTCGTGCTGGTGGGCGTCAAGGCGGATGTGGGCATCGAGTCGTCGCACTGGGCCAGCGTGTCTGCCGTCATCTGCTTGTAGTTGACGCCGTCAAGCGTGCAGTTCGGCAGTTCTGGCGCAAAGTCTTCCAGTTCTGCGACGCACACGCTGTCAAACCAAAAGTCTTCTTCGATAGTCGTCTTGCACTCCATTCTCATCAAAGCCTGCTCGCTCACAGTCGAGAGTAACGCGATCTCCGAGGCCGTGTTAGCCTCCACCGTCGGGGGTTGCGCTGCCAGCCGTCGATGCAGAGAACATGCCTGAATCGGAGTCGGAGGTGCAGTATGCAAGCATCTCGACTAGTATATATCTCACGCTCGTGTCGCCGTACTCGCAACCAGGCGTGCTGGACGCCACCGAGGTCAGCAGTCCCACACACGAAGCTTTGCACAACCGTCGGCGGTGGTGCTCGTGGCTAGGGAACTTCCCACGCCCTCTGGACTCGCGGCGTACGTTGCGACCGTCTCATCCAGCTGCACGAGCTGCGACGACGTGCATCTGGCGGACGCTTGAACAGGCTTGGCGTTCAGGGCCAATAGAGCCGCAACGGCGACAATCGCGCTCTTGATGATGATCGATCGGGAAAGGGAGCAGCACCTCAGGAAGTTCACTGCGCAAGGGGCTTGGTCAGGCTTGAAGGTGATAAACTTGTACGAACAATCGGAATGTGAAGAGGCCACCACCAATGGGTCGAACCAACTCCTCTGGTACTTCACGCACGGCACGTAGCGAACGGTGAGCATATCACTGGGAACGACGCATGAAGCACAAGGGTCTCACCACAGCGATGCCCAGGAAGTCCAGAGCGTACCGGTCGAAAGCAGAATCTGGGGGTGGAGGCACAACTGTGGTTACGCGCACCGAGAGTGCGTACTTTGAAGTAAGTTCTGTAGTGAAGCAAAAGCATCCATTGCCATTCCTTGCTGCATGACGCATACCTCTTGATTTTCTGTGAACCACGATAGGAGCGCCACACACGTACCGAAGTGGCTGGAGATCGTGTTGCAGTTGCACATCTGTAGCAACACTTGATCATCTTCTCGTTGTCTGCGCAACTTCAGAATGAATGCTCTCCCAGCTGGAGTCGATGCACTTGCCGGCGAAGCAGACATCATGGAACAGGGAACGGGCACACCACCGACGCCGCTGCAGCACAAAACAAACAGCTTAAGAGGGATATGGTGGAGTAAAGGACTCACTGGATTGGGAAATCGCCGCTCGACTTGATTGTCTGCGGTTGCTGCAGGCTCCTCTCGGCTGCAGCTTCCTGCTTTTTGTCTTTCTCGGTTTGTCTGGTTCAGCAGCTTCTCGTTCGCTGCGTGCTCAGCATCCCCGCGCCATTAGCAAGCATGGGGTGGCGCGCCACGGTCTCTTCGACTACGCGCTGTGATGCATGTCCACCAGCCAGAGGCTAGCGGCGTATGTCATCATCATCTTGGGCTTCACCTCCACGATATCTTCGTACGTCAGGAAGACAGTGGCACCGATCTTCTGTGCGCAACTGATAGCGTACTTGGCGTTGCTCGCCTTGGCCTCGTCCGACTTCTCCTGCGACACCATGTCCCAGTTCACGGCACGCGGCTCGACAGCATGCACCAGGTCCAGCAGGTACAGTCCGTCGGAGAGGGACGGGTCCCGGAACAACACAATGTTGCCCTTGACCAGACCTCCCACGCCCACTTTCTGGTTCGCCCACGCGATGATATCCTTGTCGGTGATTTCGCCGCGGCCTTCGGACAACTCGCCCAAAATCTTGAGCTGCTGGTAGCGCATGGCCTGCCATACAATAGAGAGGATCATCTTCTTGGCACCTTCAAAAATGTCGGCTCCGCCCACATTCACCAGCGAGAACTTCAGCTGCTTGCCCAACACCACGCAGTAGTTGCAGTTCTCCACCTTTTTGAACTTGTTGGGCGCCACCATGTTCACCTTGTTCCACGCCACGATACCCTTGTGGATCTTGTCAAGCACCCTGAGCAGCGTCATGCCGTCGTGCAAGTCCGAGTACAGGTGGTTGATGTACACATCATCGATAGCCAGCGAGTTGATCCACATGCGGAACACGCGCTCCTCGCGTGTGTCTCCCACGTCGTCGTACAGAATCTCCTCCAGCTGCTTGATCTCCTCTTCGATGACGTCAAGTGCCGGGCACGTGTTGAAGAGCTGGGCGACGAACGACATGTTTAGCTTAGGGTTGCCGCTGGTGATGTCGCGCGGCTTGATAAACGTCTCCACTTCCAGCCGACGCGCGTTCTGGATCACGTGCGCTGCGCGGTCCTCCGGGATGGACTCGTGGCATAGGTCGCAGTGCTGCGGCGCGATGTGGTGCAGCAGAACGCTGTACGCGACAGCGTCCTGCACGTCCGTGCTGAAATTCGTCACTTGCTTCGGGTGGCCTGCCGCCTTCAGGTGGTAATTCATCCAGCGGAGAAGGATCTGGTCCGGCGGGAGTTTCATGAACTCTTCAAGCGTCTCGCCCTCTAGCAGCAGCCGCATGAGCTCCGGGTGGTTCTTCAGGTTGATCGTCGACGTCAGCTGGATCTTGATGATCTGCCACACCAGTCCCAGCACGAGGATTGGCTTGCCCTCGATGAGGTCGTCAGGCCCAATATTCACGACGCTGCAGCCAATGCTCTTGGCGGCGTTGATGCACAGGTTCTGGTTCTCCGTCTTCTGGTACACGTTCAGCTGCTTGGACTTCAAGATGTTCAGCGCGCGCTCATCGATCGTCTCGGGCACAGCGGCGTTGATCAGCTTGCACAGCACCACGCCGTCGCACACCGCGGAGAACAGGCCGGCGTTCGTGCTGATGGGCAGCACGGGGGCCACATCCTTGTCAGCGTTCAAGCAGTTGTTGATGTGCTCTGTGAAGGCGACTGTCTCCTCTTCAGAGTACGAGTGCACACCGCCAGCGGTGCCCTTCACCTCGTGGATCTTGGCGTTCGCGTTGCTTGTAGCCGCAACACTCGCGCGTCGCTGGATCACGTTCATGGCGTGGGCATCAGCGCTCACCGACGGACTGCTCACGGCAGCATCTCGAGTTGGAGCCGCCGAACGCACAGGAGAGCGCGGCGGCGAGACCATCACGGCAGGCGCTGGTGGTAGCGAACTCGGCGACGACACTGCAGGTGGCCACTGCGCACGCTTTGGAGTTGCTGGGGATACTGGGGTAGTGGGAGCGGGGGTCGCGGCACTTGGCGGCCACTGAGGCGCCGAGGACGTGCGCACTCGAGGAGCGGGTGCCTCGCTGCTGCTGGGCGGCCACTGAGACTTCGTCATCTTGGGAGAAGATCCGGACGGAGGCCATTGTGGCTTGGGCGCACTCGGCGACGCTTTCCCTCCTGCTGGCGGCCACTGCGGCTTGGGCGCACTCGGCGAAGCTGCAGCTGCACTCCCCGGCGTAATTGCTGGCGAGGATCCAGCGGGAGGCCACTGCGGCTTCACGTGCGGCACAGAAGCTTCTGGTTCGGGCTTGGGCGTCGTAGGCAAGCGTCCCCACGACGGCGCTGCCTGGGATGGCGAGGCCTGCGCGTAATTGCCAGCAGGAGCCCACTGAGGCTTGCTCGTTGCGGGTGGGGCTGGTGCCGGGGTTGGCGTATCAGTGGACGAGCCATTGGAGGGCGGCCACTGCGCTTTCCGAGCGAATGCGGCCGGCTGCGCCGCCACGGCAGGAGACTCCGGCGCCGCTGGCTTTTGCCATCCGCCCGCCTTCTGTCCAGGGAAGAGCGGAGTGGGCACAGCGGAAGGCGCAGGCTCCGGGGTCGGCACAACCGCAGGCGCCGGGACGGGCTCTGGGGTCGGAGTCGGGGTCGGCGCCGGCGCCAGCGAGGCCTGCTCCATGAGCTGCGCCGGGTCCAGCGAGATAATGCCGTTGCGGAAGTCGTACAGCAGCCCCAGGAACTCCTGGAAGCTGACCTGGTCCCGCCGCGCCAGCCGGACCTGCTGCGCCATGGCCGTGGTTTGGTTGGGGGTTACATTCTCGCCCACCTTGAGCAGCACTGTGTGCAGCTCGGCCAGAGGAACAGCCGCCGCGTAGTCATGGTCGTGCTCTTTAAAGACGCTCTTGAGCTCGTGGATCTCCCTGGGCGAGAACTTCTGCAGGAAAACGGACGACACCTGGTAGCTCATGCTTCCCGCTGGTGAAGCTGGTGCCGGAGACTGTAAAGCCCTGGAAACTGCGCGCTAGGTGTCGAGAGAGACACCGGTGAGGAGCACAGGAACGTGGGAAGTCGGCGAGCCGCCTGCCTGTCGGATGCGATGCCTGCTTGACCGATTCCGCACGCGCTGATCGCCGCGTCGGGACTTCTTGGTGTTGCTTTGCTTGGGGAAGATTGCGGCTTTGCCTTCGACTTCCTTCTCTTTGCGACAGGGCGTCCAAGTGCTCGCTCGGATTGGCTGAAATTTGTTCGAGCTATATCCAATCAGAGCTCGTCTGTCTAATGCTCAAACCCGCTAAACCCGCTATCCACTTGGACGGGGACTACGGATGAAGCGATTGCTACCGACAGGAACCGGTAGTCAACCGGTGACATTCCGGTAAGATCTGCGCCTGAGACGGGTTCCAACGTATCAGATGTCAGCGCTGGTGTAGCCATGTTTTTCGGCGGAAGATCGAGGCGGTGCGTCCGTAGCTGCTCTCGTTTGCTGCCTTCTTGTGGTGGGGGATCTGCTCGCCGCTTTATGTCAGCGACTGCAGGCCCTTATGCATCAATTGGCGATCGGACGAGGAGCCGCCGCAGGGCACGACAACCGACCGGTTGCACTTTGGATGCAGTCCTGATCAAAATCCGCGCCGTTATCTAGATGCAGCGCGGACAAGCAACTGGCTTGCCCTAGCAAATTCTAGCCTAGTCTATCCCAGCGATCGGAGGTCTTGGCGCAGCCTGTTTGACGAGTCTCCGAATGCTGGTAACGAACTCCGAAATGGCGTTGGCTTACAAGATCGCCAAGCGTTTGTGAAGACACCGCTACACGATCCATTATGGAGGACATGTTCTTGGGTTATAGTGGAGATGCAGTGCTTTCTCCAGGTATCACCGCCTTTTCGTCATTCGCGCCTGCTGTGATACATGCAGAGCAAGAAGTTCCTCCGAGGTGTTGCTGCCTTCACAGCGCGCGCCAGCGATTTCCACTTGAAACGAGTCGAGACGTTTCCGCCGTGCGTTCGCTTGCTGACTATGAAGTGCCTCGCAAGCAGACGCACCGCAAGTGGGAGCGTGCACCACGTCGTATCCCGGTTCCTTTGCTGTCTCACAACGCGGCAAAGCCATCAAACGAATGTCGGGCGCGCCCCAACTTGGCCGTGAAAGGCTATCATACTGTGCCCAGACGCCCCACAATGCACGACGCGGGCCGCATCGAAACGGCCCAACCAGCTGGATTTTGTGCATTTTCGCTCCTGGCGCGCCAAGGCTGTAGCGGCGCAGAGGTGAAGGACAGAGGCGCGGCACACGCGCTTCTCTTTGACCCGAGCTCTGCGCTCTGGACGGACCTGAGCTGTCCATGGCTCTAACATACTCGTCGAAAAGGCGGCGACCTGGTATTGAAGAGTAGAGAAGGAGGCTAAAGCGCGAGGGCATTGCCTTGACTTCCGTCGCAATTGCGGTCACAATGCCAGTCGGCACGGAATGAACTCCGAAAAATCACGCAGCGGCTGCAGAGACGGGCCATGATGAGTGTCGTACGCTAGCCTGGTTTACCATTTCCAGGTGATTCTGAATGCACTGGACGCCCTAGAGTATGGCGCTTTTTGCCAAAACACGATGGTTCTCGGACCGTGAGCCGAGCCAAACCTTGCGGAAGGCGCACCGCACCGTGTTTTGCGATTTCGACCGGGAACTGGCCTGAGACGGTGCCGTAGCGATCCTTTTGCGGTGACCTGGACCACCGCAGTCCATGCTTGTCATCCCGCCCGATGTGCCTGGAGTTCCCCCTCGCAATGATAGGCTTGGATGCAGGGGAGCTGCTGCCTTGCGCTGGTGGTCAAGCAGCACTTGCGAATTTGCGGCGTGGACTTGGGAAGCAGAAGCAGGCACAGAGGACAGAGAACAGGTAGCGCGCTCGAAGCAGGCAGCGAGCGAATATGGTGGCCAAGAAGAAATTAGCGATCGTGGGCGTGGTGGTGCTGCTAGCGGTCATCGGCGTGATCGTGGGCGTCGTGGTGAGCCGCCAGTCGAGCGACTCGGCCAGCACGAGCGACGGTAACTCGTCGGGCTCGGGCTCGGGCTCGAGCACTAGTACGACCGACAACACGTCGAGCGGCAACGGCAAGGTGTCGGCGACCAAGAAGTCGACGAGCAGCGGCTCGTCCAGCATCACGTCGGACCCCACGTCCGCGACGTACTCGCTGGCGGCCTTCGCGATCGGTGACTGGGGCACCACGGTCACGCAGGACTCGTGCTGCACGCGCTCGTCCACATACAACGACTACGACATCGTGGCCGAGGACGTGGTGGCGTCCATCATGGACACGCAGGCTGGTGACGCCGCGGTTACTCCCAAGGTAGTGATCAGCCACGGTGACAACTTCTACTGGACAGGTATCAACAGCGAAGACGGCCGGGACTCGCGCTTTACGACGACCTTCGAGGGCAAGTACGACGGCGACAACATCAAGACCATCCCGTGGGTGAACGTGCTGGGCAACCACGACTACGGTGGTGCCGACTACATTTGCTCCGACTCTAGCGATGGCACGGCAGCGTGTGACGACTCAGATGCGCTGATCACCGCCCTGGAGAACAAGTTCTCATGGCAGTCGACGTACACGAGCCCCAACGATGACCGCTGGATCCTGGAGGACCACTTCTACGTGTATACGATTGAGGACTCGGACTCGGGCGTGAGCATCGACATCTTCAACGTGGACTCTGGCGATGCTGACACGCACGGCGCGCTGCAGACGTGCTGCCAGTGCTATGGCTATGCCGGCGATGACGACGACACGTGCGATAACGTGGCTCGTGGCGATGACGCGTGCTGTGGCGGTGACACCGACATGTACGATGTGTGCGTGGACCAGTTCACGACATGGAGCGACGAGTCGCGCACGAAGCTGGCAGCCAACCTGGCCAACTCGACGGCGACGTGGAAGGTGGTGAACAGCCACTACTCGCCCTACGCTCATTATGCCGAGGCGGGTATGACGGAGTGGTTTGACATCCTCAACAGCTCGGGGGTGCACCTGTGGCTCAACGGCCACACGCACGGTGAGAACCACGACTACTCGTCGTCTCTGGGTGTGCACTTTGTGGACAACGGCGCCGGTGGCGGTATCCAGATGGAGTCGGCCAGCGGTATTCCGACGTACGCAAGCGACTACGTGGAAAACCTGTGGTCGTACGGCGGCAACGAGTACGGTTTCTTCTCGCTCACAGCCGGGGAGGAGTGGCTCAAGCTGCAGTATCACACGGCCGACGATTCGTGGAGCTACGGCGAGACGTTCAATGCGACGACGGTGGGCGGCGTGGAGACCAAGCACTGCTGGTACGTCCCGAACGACGGCAACGAGGGCCAGGAGTGCTCCACCGGCAGCTACTCGTCGTAGACGCCTGCGTCGCGGTTAGCCGGCGTGAGGCGGTTGATAGCCCTTCGTTTCCCAATCTCAGATTTTGTTTTGTCAAATCACGGTGGGTCGCAGTTGGCGTCACGCGGTTGGTTGTCTCAAAACACGGTTCGATTCCCGCGCAGGTTGAAATCAAGGCGGCAAACCGCGAGCCGTCACTGAGCTCCGAAGGTGACGGCCATCATCTCGGCGGATATGCACGGCGCGCTGCTGGCTCGGAGCTGCGCGACGCCTTGGGTCCTTGGTATCGTGGGCCGTTTGTCCTCGGTAGCGACGTGCTCGTTGTCGCCTGCTGCACCGCGAGCTTTCGTGCTTTTCGCAGTCTGCTGCGGTTCCGAACGACAGCGTGTTTGTATGTCGCGGACGAGCAGACCAGCTTGAGACGGCGGCAGAGTGGCGGGGGTTGTGGCCGTTCCCAGCGCTGTGCGCTTCTGGCTGCGGCGAGGCCCGCAGATGGCCGTTGGTGGCGCGACGAACAACATGCGGCAGAAGTGTTTGGACGGACAGCGGCCATGGTGTGGCGTGCTTTTTTCCGATCGGGATCGGGAAGTTGTTGCCTCGCCTTGCCGCGCGGTCGTGGGCTGGATACAAACTCACTGTTAGAAACTTGCGGCCGGCGCAAGAGGTTTTTTACCAATCGGCGCGCGTTTGGACCCGCTTTTCAGCGAATGGGACAGCGAGCTGCCGCGTCCCGCAGATTAAAGAGAGCCGGAGTGCCGTGTCCGTGGGACGTGCTCATCCACAAAGGGGAAGGGAAAGGCCGGCCAGCGGCCCTAAAGCTGTTGCGCGCACGGTCCCCTCTCTGACTGCCCAGGGAGGAGCCAGTAAGGTTGACACGCCGGTTGTGGTGGTCATTCGCGCTTTTGCTGGGACGAGGACACCTCCGCAGTAAGTAAGCTACCTCCCCCGGGCAGGACCAGCAGCAGGAAGCAGCAGGAAGCAGCAGCAGCAGCCAGAGGCAGCCAGAGACAGGATGGTGTCCAAGAAGGTGGCCATCACGGGCGTGGTGGTGATCTTGGCGGTCATTGGCGTGATCGTGGGCGTGATCGTGTCGCGCCAGTCGAGCGACTCGGCGAGCACGAGCGACGGCAACTCGTCGGGCTCAGGATCGGGCTCCTCGGCGAGCAGCGGCAGCAGCAGCGGCACTGCGACGGACAGCTCGTCGGGCAACGCCAAGGTCAAGGTGGCGACGTCGGGCTCCGGCAGCGCCACGGAGATCACGTCCGACCCGACGGAGGCCAAGTTCACGGTCTCGGCCTTTGCGATCGGCGACTGGGGCACCACAGTGGCGCAGGACTCGTGCTGCACGCGCTCGTCCACGTACAACGACTATGATGTGGTGGCAGAGGACGTGGTGGCCAGTCTCATGAACACGCAGGCGGCCAACATGGACTCGACGCCCAAGGTGGTCATCAGCCATGGCGACAACTTCTACTGGACGGGCATTGACAGCGAGGACGGCCGCGACTCGCGCTTCACGACGACCTTCGAGGGCAAATACGACGGCGACAACATCAAGACCATCCCGTGGGTGAACGTGCTGGGCAACCACGACTATGGTGGCGCCAGTTACATTTGCTCGGACGGGGAGAACCTGGTCGAGTGCGACTCGTCGGACGACCTCGTGACGGCGCTGGAGAACAAGTTCAAGTGGCAGCAGGAGTACACGAGCCCGAACGACGACCGCTGGATCCTCAAGGACCACTTCTACGTGTACTCGATCGAGGACTCGGACTCGGGCGTGAGCATCGACATTTTCAACGTGGATGCGGGCGACGCCGACACGCACGGCGCGCTGCAGACGTGCTGCCAGTGCTACGGCTACGCCGAGGGTGACGACGACGAGTGCACGAACGTGTCGCGCGGCGACAAGATGTGCTGCGGCGGCGACACGGACATGTTCGATGCGTGCGTGGACAAGTTCACGGAGTGGAGCGACGACTCTCGCAAGCAGTTGGCGGCCGAGGTGGCCGAGTCCACGGCGACGTGGAAGATTGTGAACAGCCACTACTCGCCCTACGCGCACTACGACGAGACGGGCATGCAGGAGTGGTTCGAGATCCTCAAGGACTCGGGCATCCAGCTCTGGCTCAACGGCCACACGCACGGTGAGAACCACGACTTTTCGTCCACGCTGCAGGTGCACTTTGTGGACAACGGCGCCGGTGGCGGTATCCAGAAGGAGTCGGCCAGCGGCATCCCGGAGTACGCGGCCGACTACGTTGAGGCCTTCTGGGCGTACGGCGGCCAGGAGTACGGCTTCTTCTCGGTCTCGGCCGGCGAGGAGTGGCTCAAGCTGCAGTACCACACGAGCGACGACTCGTGGTCGTTCGCTGAGAGCTTCAACTCGACCACCGTGGGCGGCGTGGAGACCAAGCACTGCTGGTACATTCCTCTGGACGGCGCCAAGGGCCAGGAGTGCACCTAAGCTGGACGACGCGCCTGTGATGCTCGTGGACTGCATGGACCAGGAGGCCAAGCTGTAAACGCGCAAGCTATACGCTGTGCGGATTTTGAATCCCAGTTTTCTTTACTGTCTGCGTCAAGTGCTTGGCCTGCCTTTCGCTGTCTGAAGTCGTGCTCCTGAGGGATCCTGCGAGAGGTACCGCTTTAATCTCCGTGCGGGCCACATCAATACCGCGGTAGTGCGCGAGACTTCGGCCAGCGAACACCACGGCCGGCCTCTTCCTGGAGCAGAGGCTTCGCGTGCGCTTCTCTTCATGGAGGGAGCGGGCAGTGGAGTCTCTTGCCGCCGCATCCACTTGTCCGAATATTGGGCAGGGGCTTTTCTACTCCGACGCCGCGGCGAGCCAACAGAGCCCGCTTTGGGCTACTGGCGTAAATAGAATCGGGCGGATGGCCTGGATTTTCTGTTCGCGGAAGTTGGGCGGCTTCTGGCCGTCTTTTCGCTGGGGAGATTCTGGCGCGAGCAAAGGAAATCATGGCTATAATTGCAGTTACTGAAATCAAAGCACATACCACGGGCATTTACCCAATACAGAGCGGTAGATTAACGTATTTTCAGTGCCAGACGTTCAAGTTTCAGCTGCGCGGATTAAAAGACATCCAACGACTATTTTTGTGATTTCGGGGATCTGTCTCGCACCGCGATGTCATCCAATGCCCAGCCGTGTGTCGCCATTTCAACGAATGGCCACCACGCTTTTGAATGTGGAATTTGCTCCGTATATGATACATCAATATGAAATTACGCAGGTGTACTCTTGAATTTGGACGGTCCAACCTTGGCTTCACTTTCGCCGCACATCTTGGCACATAGCCTCCAGTTTCGGCCATCCAAGGCCGAAGGGCTGCCGGCGTTCCGCGGGTGGGTCAAGGCGCGATCATTCTTCGATTTGCTTCGGGCGGCAGCAGAGCAGCAAGCGAGCAGAACGACGGACAGAGAGAGAGAGAGAGAGAGAGAGAGCGACGCAGCAGCAAGCATGGTCCAGCGCAAGGTGCTGATCATCGTGGGCGTGGTGGTGGCATGCGCGGTCGTAGGCGCGATCGTCGGCATCGTCGTCGGCACACAGAGCTCGGACTCGTCCGAGAGCAACGTGTCTTCCGGGGAGGACTCGACTGGCCGCGGGAGCGGCAGCACCGCGACCAGCGGCGGGTCGTCCTCGGGCAAAACGTCGACGTCGGGCGGCTCAGGCTCGAGCTCCAGCTCCAGCTCGGACGAGGAAAGGAGCAGCGTCACCTCGGACCCCACTTCAGGTACGAAGCCGGCTGTCTTGCTGTGTGGAGAGGGCTGAGATCTCACGTCCTTGTTGTTGTTTGTTGCTCTTGATGTTACGCGAACCCAGCCGAGTTTACGCTGTCCGCGTTCGCGATCGGTGACTGGGGCACGACGGTCACGAAGGACTCGTGCTGCACGCGCTCGTCCACGTTCAACAACTACGACATCAACGCGGAGGACATTGTGGCAAGCCTCATGGACACGCAGGCTGGCAGCGACGACGTGAAGCCCAAGGCCATTATCAGCCACGGGTACGCTCCCACCTCACTCTGCGCCTGACGTGTTCGTACCAATACGCTCATCTTGAGCACGCGCACGCATCTGACATGAGCATCCGTGTTCCCCTCCTTATAAACAGCGATAACTTCTACTGGACGGGCATCAACAGTGACGATGGCCGGGACTCGCGCTTCACGACCACGTTCGAGGACAAGTACGACGGCGACAACCTGAAGGGCATCCCGTGGGTGAACGTGTTGGGCAACCACGACTACGGTGGCGCGAGCTTCATCTGCAGCAGCGGGGACAACAACGCAGAATGCAAGAGCTCAGATGAGCTGATCGCCGCCCTAGAGGACAAGTTCAAGTGGCAGCAGGAGTACACGAGCCCGAACGACGACCGCTGGATCCTCAAGGACCACTTCTACGTGTACTCGATCGAGGACTCGGACTCGGGCGTGAGCATGGAGATCTTCAACGTGGACTCGGGCGATGCGGACGTGCACGCGGCTCAGCAGGTCTGCTGCCAGTGCTACGGCTACTCAGAGGGCGACGACAGCTTGTGCAACAACATTGCGCGCGGAGACGACTACTGCTGCGGCGGCGACACGGACATGTACGATGCGTGCTACGCCAAGTTCGTCGAATGGGGTGACGACTCGCGCAAGCAGCTGGCCGAGCAGGTGAAGGCGTCCAACGCGACGTGGAAGATTGTGAACAGCCACTACTCGCCTTATGTGCACTACGCGGAGACGGGCATGAACGCGTGGTTCGACGTGCTCAAGGACTCGGGCGTCCAGGCCTGGGTGTACGGCCACACGCACGGCGAGAAGCACGACTACTCGTCGTCTCTGTCGGTGCACTTTGTGGAGAACGGCGCTGGTGGCGGCATCCAGAAGGAGTCTGCAAGTGGCATCCCGGCGTACGCGAGCGACTACGTGGAGAACGTATGGACGTACACGGGCGACGAGTACGGCTTCTTCTCGCTACTGGCTTCGGACGAGTGGCTCAAGGTGCAGTATCACACCACGGACGACTCGTGGTCCTTTGCGGAGAAGTTCAGCGCCACGACGGTGGGCGGCGTGGAGGACAAACACTGCTGGTACGTCCCGGCGGACGGCGGCGCGGGCGAAAAGTGCTAGGCGGAAGTAGCGACGCTCGGCCAAGTCACCGAGAACAGACGCACGACTCGGATTGTGGCCTCGCGCATGGCAAAGCGAACTGGCCAGCCAACGCCATGAGGCAGGCGGTGCTGCTGGCCGTAACGTATGAATGTATGATGCTGAGCGCAGATCCACAGCATGAAGGCACGCAATGCTGAGGTTGCAGACCACTTTCTCTCCCATTCACGCTAAAACCGTGCGTTTTAGTCTAAAAGCGAGGGGTTGCACCACTTTTAGCCCAGATCAGGCCGGCAGGAACCGAACTCAGCACTTCCTCATCGAGCACGTCGAAGATGGCGTCGATGCGAGGCATGACGCAGGTGCTGGCGCTGCCTGTGGGGCTGGCCATGGCGCTCTCTGGGCGCGGCGCCAATGCCTGGAGCATGCGGCCCGTCACGTCGTACCAGGCGCGCGTGGAGACGTATGCGCCCGTGTGGGACGAGGAGCACGAGGCCTTTGTGTCTGGGCTGCCGGCCTCGTCCTTGGGCGAGAACCTGACGTTCGCTGAGCGCTACGCGGCCACACTGGACTCGGTGACGACGTCCAGCGTGGAAGGTGCGCTGCTGTATCTGCAGCGCGACTGCATCGACCGCGGCGCCGACCCGAGTGCGCGCAACTGCACGCGCAAGCACAACGTGAGCGTCGTGACTTTTCTGGAGGTGCAGATCGTGCAGCCTAATACGGCGCTGGCCGAGTATCAGGAGCAGAGATATATGTACCCGGAGTTCTGCCCCTTTGTGGCGATGGAGGACGGCGAGTGCGCCTACGCGGACGCGTCAGACGACGGCGACGCCAGCTCCGGCACTAGCGGCGGCAGTCGCGACCATCCGCCCGAATGCAAACAGTTCAACGGATTGCACGGCCAGCCGCAGATTGGGCCCTGTGTGGGCGCGCAGGCCTTCTCCGCGGACATGGTGGCGCCCTATGTGGATGCCGTGTGGTTCTCCTACCCCAATAGCTGCGTCACGTCGAGCTGGTCGCGTGGCAAGAGCGCCTCGTGTCGCCAAGAGCTCCCTGGAGGACTGTGTACCTTTGGCATGCAGCCTGACGGCGTCACGTGCACCTTTTCGTACAAGATCCTCGGATATCTCTCCATCGACAAGCTCGTGGGCATCACGAGCATCGAAGCGGGCGTGGACACGAACGCGTCGTTGGCCTCGGGCTCGGACAGCAGCTTGGACATGTCGTTGTCGGCTGGGAACGCGTCGGTGGCCAATGCGACGGCGAAGTATTACGCCGACTACCACGAGTTCTGCGCGGCTGGGAACGTGGAGTTCCACTCGTTCGATCAGGACAAGACGCTCGGGCTCAGCAACGTGAGCAGCATCCCGTTCTGGGCCGAGCCGTCAACGCTGGAGCGCAACGTAAACCGCACGCAGCAGATGATCACGTTGTACAACGCGCTGGCCGCCGCAGACGACAGCCACATGCAGCAGCTGCCCATCGACTTGGAGGCCATGCGTGAGGCGAATCCGCCCTGCTACGAGAACGCCAAGACGTGCTACGAGGCGCTCTTCGGCTGCGAGCGCCACTCGTACGCGCAGGTGTGCTCGCTGTGTCGCGAGCAGAAGGCCTCGTGCGAGCGCCGGGCGCCGTCGTACACCTTCCCGACGCTGGAGAAGGCCCCGCGCTCCGTCGCAGACAGCGAGCTGCGCAGCGGCATCTTCGCCAAGATGGCCACCATGTCCGCCACCACGACGACTGACGGCAGCGCCAGCACCAGCGCAGCGGCTGCAACGCCCGCCCGCAGCGGACTTGCTGCCTCCGCGTTGGCACTGCTGCTGCTCTGGCCGCTGCTACAGCGCTGAGCAGAAGAGCTTTTACTGCGTGGATAGAGCTCATGCTCATGCTGACATGTACCAGTAAAGAGCAGTGGACTCGGTATTACAACAAGTTCCGGAGAAATACCGCCTACGAAATTCTACTTCCTGCATGGGTGGCCTCGGCGTAGACTTGCTGTAATGCCGCTCCTTCTTCGTGTTTGAGGAGACAGCGGCCGCTTGGCTACTGGAGGCCGCGACCCCAAGCGAATGGGACTGACCGTTGGACAGGCTGGCAAGGGATTGTTGTGGTTGTGATGTGGGCATTCCGGGGCTGCGGACGGAAGCGCATGGGTCGATCTCGATGTCCCTGTAGCTGGCCGACCACCACGTCCAGAATATTCTTCGCCGCATTGACGTCTCTGTCGACAGTCTTTCCGCAGCCGCCTTCCATAGTGGTGCAATGGAGAACCTTGTCGACGGCCACGTTGCGTTGAACGCTGTCCGGGCAACCCCTCCGCGTGCGCTGGTTCGTCAGGTCGGCTTTAGAAGCGTAATCGCGGTGTACACGGCTTGTTCGGTGCTCGTCTACCGCCGCAACCTCGCACACCGTCGCTAACTTCCGAACGAAGGCCTGGACGGGCCCAGCGGGGAAGTTCTTGACCACGCCTGCACCCTGACTTGCTCTGGGGCCGCTTCTACGGACTCCCCTGAATGCGCTAACTCAAGCCTCGCCATCCCGGTGGGGAGAAGAAGCACCAGCCCAAGCGGTCCACGATGAAAGCTCTCAACGAGACCAAGCGTGAGCGAAAAGCTCGACGAGTACAGCAAGCCGAGGAGAAGCGCCGTGTGGCGACAGAGCTGCGTGAACACGGCGATGACGCCGGCGACAAGTTCCGGCGACAGTATTGAGGGTACGTACGTTACCGTCATTCTGGTTGCTGACTTGACTTTTCGGCTAATCTGTGACAAATCGGCGATCATGGTGCAGTTTTCTATTCGCCATTCGCCATTCCGCCCGGAAGTAGCCGACCGACCCAGCGCTCCGTGGTGCTGCCTCCCGCTCTGCTCAAGCGCAGAGATGTCCCTCCGCTCCATGCCCGCGCTCCTCTGTTGCGTCCTTCTGGCTGTGCTGGCCAGCGCCACGCGCGCCGCGGACTGCTCGACGTCGCAGCTGGCCGCGCTGAGCGCGCTTACCAGCAACGTCACGGCCGCTTGCGGCAGCGACGCGCTCTCCGCCACGGCAACCAGCGACACGTACTGCGCGAACAGCTCCTGTCTGGCTTTCCTCACGAGCGCGCAGACCAGCGTGCCATCCTGCGAGGTGGACGGCTACAACCTGCGCGCCGTGGTGACCACCGCCATCTCCTCGTGCGACGTGGCGTCGGACGCCGTGTCCGCCACGCACGCCCCTTCCGCCGCGCGCTCGATGGTGCGCCCATCGCAGCGAGAGCTGCTGCTGCCTGCACTCGTGCTGGGCGTGGCTGCTAGTCTAGCTGCCAGGCATCTCCTCTAGCGCCCGAGTTGACAGCGTAGGATAATGGACTTTCGCAGTGCTCGTGGTGTTCATTTTGCTTTCTGGGGAGGTTAACCTATATTATCGACTATTGGAGCGCTGAAATAGAATGGATGCCAAACTATAGGATTCGTACTTTATCAGCTCTCGGCACCTCCACCCAGGCAACAGACAGTAGGAACGGCGAAGCAAGAGAAGAGATGGCGGAGCTGTATGCAGAGGTGGCGGAGGAGGAGGAGCGGCTGACGCGCAGCGCGGCGCAGCGCCACTACTGGGACCGCAAGACGTACTCGTCGTACAATGAGCAGCAGCGCGCCATGGCGCGCTCGGGCACGCTGTACGTGGGCAACCTGTCCTTCTTCACGTCCGAGGTGCAGATCTACGAGCTCTTCTCGCGCGTGGGCACGGTCAAGCGCGTCATCATGGGGCTTGACCGCTTCAAGAAGACGCCCTGCGGCTTCTGCTTCGTGGAGTACACGACGCATGACGAGGCCGTGGCCTGCTCGCAGTTCCTAAGCGAGACCAAGCTAGACAACCGCGTCGTGCGCTGCGAGATGGACGGCGGCTTCCGCGAGGGCCGCCAGTTCGGCCGCGGGCTCTCGGGCGGACAGGTCCGTGACGACCGCCGCTCCAAGGACGAGTACGACGCTGGGCGCGGTGGTTACGGCCGCAGCGACGACGCGCTGGGCGATGGCCACCACTTCCGCCGCTCCTCGCACGCGCCAGCGCCTCGTAAGCGCGTCCGTGACGACAGTGAGAGCGGCAATGAGCCTCCGCGCAAGCAGTTCGCGGCGGACAACCAGCAGGGTGTGGGATCTCCGGATGCGGAGCGGAAGGAGGGCGAAGAGGAGGAGAACCCGCGCTTCCGCCACCGCGAGGACGACGCGGACCGCCAGGGCGACGACGAGCTACTGGAGGAGGAGCCGGAGCAGGCGCCCAAGGAGCCAGCACAGGCGGATGCGACGACGGAGGTGAAGGCGGAGGAGCAGCAGCAAGAGACAACAGAGGAGTAAGCCAGGCCAGGCTGGCTGCGTCTGCCAGTGCGAAGCGTCCCCAATCTGACTCGACCAGACGTCGTCCATTGGGAGGTGTGGGGTTTTTGCTCGAGAGCACGTGGATCCAATGTATCGGTGCAACTTGTACGTGCTGTTGACCGGCATGTAGCATGGGATCACTCCTGGTTGTGATGCTGCGGTGCTGGGGGTATATGAGATGTGGCCTGTGGGCTGTGGGTGTGGGGATGCCGTTCTGTGGTGCTAACGTTACAGCAGAGTGGAGAACAACGGCATGAAAACAAGTGGCGCTACTTTCTCCAGGTTCGTGTGCCAACTTTTCTCCCAACGATCCGTTGCTTCGTCCTGAGGCCTTGGCCACTTCGGTGCGCGTTAGCAAGTCTGCTGCGCGTTGTTGTGTATTGCCGGACAACAAGAAGGCACGTCGTTGCAACGGCCCCATTCCTGATGAACGATCGCAGATGAGATCCCACGCAAGCGGGGATTGGGCTCAAGACTGGGAAGGGCCCTCCAACGAACTATTTACACTGCAGTCACATGTGCAGGGATGGAGAATTGCCCAAATGGAAACGATCAACCGCGAAATCGACGTGCTTGGGACTGAAGAAGGCTTTCAATCACCCTCAGCTAGCGGGAACCCCTGCACGTCGCGTAGTCGCTGTAACAATGCTGGAACGCGACGAACAGCTCAACCAAGGTGCAAAGGTAGTCTGGGAATAGCAGGTCCTCAGTGCGGCAAACCAGGTCGCTCTAGTACGCGTTCGTTCCGAGGAGAGCACGGTCGTCAGTCTTCCCTGCCAAAACTAAACCTCGAGTTCCGTCAAGTTCATGAGGTGGGCTTGAAAATAGCTTGCTACACAAATAAAATGTATTTGGAGACCCCGATCTGGTATGGTTAAGGCCAGTAGTAGCCATCCCTAGATGCAACCTTCTTAGTGTGGGTTTGATTTGATGTATGGCATCCGCTGTTGGAAGCCACTCACACAAAGCACCACGGGCTCCACCTACTGGAGCACCCCGAGACAGCAAGTAGTAAACAGGCAACTGTATGCATTGTCCTTACTGGGCTGACTCGGACCTTGATCCGTCTAGCTCTTGGTCTTGTGCACTTCCGGGTGTTTTGGGAACTGGGGCCGCCATCTACTTCCTGCTTGGCCGAGTTGGAACCATTTCGGCGAGATCTCCATCGAGCTCTCTCGGCCAGCCACTCAACTCAATCGGTTTGTCCTACGCGAATTCTCTCGTCCAGTCCTTGGGGAAACTCGGGTGTTGGCACGGGTAAACCGGGGATCCAGTATCCGCATTCCAACATCCGCTACGTATCCTAGCCATCAAACATTGCGCTTGCGTTCGCCACACAGCACTTTGTACCAAGACTTAACCCCTCCAACGCGAAGCTATTTCCCTGCGCACACCTCCCGAAACCCTAAACTACTTATCGTGTATGTTCGGGAAAGGGTTCACTTACAAATATCAAGTGATAATCCTAACGTGTACGGAACAAAGACGCGGTCAAA
>JAADYJ010000321.1:0-25483 GCA_023338205.1 Halophytophthora polymorphica
CCTTCGGCTCGCTCGCTTGCCATTTGTCGGACCTTCAGTCCTCTCAGCCGAGATGCCGTGCATGTAGCGCTGCGCTGCGCCTTCGGCTTGCTTGCGAGTTGAGCTACTGATTTAGCACGCTCATCTTTTTTTGTGTGTTTTTACAGCTTTTTTCATGTGTTTTGACACTTTTCTCAGAGCGAGCCCCTCGTTCTACCAAAGGTTGTCTCTTCGCGGTCCGTGACAAGCATGTCCGACGCGCTTACCAGGCGACGAGGTGGTGCTCCTGGGCACGGAAAGGCAGGGCAGACACCCGGGTGTTTTGCTGCGGGCTCTCTTGCTCTCCGGTGGTGTGTCTCTCGCTTCCGCCGCGCTTTGCCTGGCTGTGAAGCTTGAAGGCCAGGTTGCGAGACGCGTCCTTGTCGGCCGGGTTTGTGGGGCCGCACGCCACGCGGTGAGACCATACAAAGGGGTCTCCGTCGCCGTCGTCGTCTCAAGTTGATTTGCCGCGCCCCAAAGCTGTCACGCGGGCCATCACTTTGAGCGTCATGTGTGTGTGAGAAAGATTGCTACCAACGAACCATCCGCTGGACGCCAGCTGGGTGCATGTCAAACCAGATGGTGCAATCAGGGCGAGTCACCATCCTGATGATAAGCCAGCCAACCTCCGCCACCCGCCACCGAGATCACGAGTCACATGAGCATAAAGCAGCAGCAGGCGCAGGCGCAGACGCCCCGCCCAGCGGCCAAGCGGCCAGCAGCAGCGCGGCCTCGACCCACGTCACGCGCCGCTGGTCTCGTGCGGCGCTTCCACCCACGCGGGTTCCCGCCTTTCCATCTCCGCGACGCCACGAAGGCCGTCCGCTGTGTTGCACACTCTGCAAGTTGCAACAGGACGGACCGCCGTAGCGTCTGGTGCTCCCCCGTTCCTCCCTCGCTCTCCTGCTCTCGCCACTCCACTCCCGCATTCGCTTGACGTCGGACGGTATAGCTAGACTGCAGCACAGACATGAGCGCACGGCGCGGCGGCATGGCGGCCACTCTGCCGGCGCTGCACTTCTCGGAGCGCGACGAGTTCTTCTACCGCGACACGGCGGACGAGTGCGTGAACGAGGTGCTGGAGCTCTACGAGGACTTTGCGTACCACCGCTCTCGCCGCGTAGATGGGCGGTACTGGAAGACCCTCAAGACGCGCGAAAGCGTCGTGGTCTACCGCCAGCGCGGAGGCAGCAGCTCGGACAAGAGCGACGCGGCCTCCATCACGGCGTCCGCGAGCGGCCTGCGCCGCGGTGTCAGCACGCTCTCGGGCAGCGGCTCGAGCGTCGAGTACCACGCGCGCCACGCGCCCACGAGCAGTCTCAACAGCGACGAGCTGGCGGCGCTCGGGCCCGGCGCCGCCATGGCCGCTGGTGCCAAGATCCCGCTGCTCCTCGTCAGCGCGTCCCTGCCGGGCACCCTCGAGGACGCCATGTACGGCGCCTTCGTGGACGACACGGCGGCGTTACGACGCCGCAGCGCGTACGAGGGCAACGCGGCCGACGACGCGGCCATCCTGCACAGCTTCGAGCGACCCAGCGCGCAGGACCCGTTCAGCTTTATGGGCATCGCCTGGACGCTGCGCAGCTTCTCGAGCCTCGGGGCCGTGTCCAAGCGCCGCGACTTTCTGCTGCTACAGCGCTCGGGGCTCTCCACCACGTCGCAGGGCGAGCAGATCGGCTTCACGGTGCAGCATTCGGTGGCGCACCGCGACCTGCCCGAGCTCTCGGAGATCGGCATCGTGCGCGGCGTGCAGTCCGTCTGCACGCTGTACCGGCAGCTGGGCGAGCGCGTGGACGTCTTCTCGCAGGTCGTCATGCACCCGGGAGGCAGCTCCATGAACTACTTTGTGCTGCAGGACACGGCGGCCACCATGCTCGCCGTCGACAAGCCGCTCGAGTGCGCGCACCGCAAGAAGCTGCTCTGGCGCATGCGCAAGCAGATCCACGAGGCGCGCGCGGACGACTCGTGCAGCACGGCCACGAGCTCCCAGTCCGAGGCCTCATCCTCGCACGCTCGCCGCCCCACGCGCAAGGATTCGGACCACTGCGGCGCCTGCAACAAGTCGCTCAGCCGCCTCTTCTCCACGGGCGGAAGCTTCTGCCAGCTTTGCCAGCAGGTACACAGCACACGCGACCGAGGGTCGATGCACGCGGGACGACACGGCGCCATACTAACGTCTCTCTCTCTCTCTCTCTGTGTCTGTAGCGGGTGTGCTCGCACTGCAGCACGAGCAAGAAGATCATCATGGACATCACGGAGAAGGAGGTGGTGCAGCGGCCGTTCAACTTCTGCATCGGCTGCTCCATGTCCATGCGCAGGTTCTCGGCCATGGAGATCCACTTGGATGAACTCGCGCAGCGCCACCACGGCTAAGAGCAGCGCGACTCGCCCATGCAGCAGGCCGCGGGCAGCAGGCAGCAGGCGACGTCCTGCTTCCCCGTTCGCTGTGCTGCGTCGGAGCCGCCGGAGCTCCGCTATCCGTTGTAAGAGAGCGTCAATGTGAACCCGAACGTGAGTCCATGCGCGTGCATCCCGCGTTCTTGTCCCGGTGTCGTCGCGCTGTGATGCTAGTGCTGGAGCCGCAGGATGGGGCCCACCAAGGCGTTCTCCCAGAGCAGCACGACCGTGATCATCTCCATGAGCACGTTGTGCGCGTAGGCGTCCGAGCCATTGCCCGTGAGGCCCACGAGCGTCGTCTCACAGCCGCTTTCCCGGCCGTGGGCGTCGCGTCGCCGTCGGAAGAGGAAGCCGTACATGGTGTGCGCGCTCACGCCGTCGCCGTAGGCCACGTGCTTCTGCAGACACTCGGCTACGCTCGAGCCGTAGATGTTGAGCGTGATGGTGCCCACCAAGTAGCAGTCCTCCTCTTCCTCCCCTCCCTCGCCTTGTTGCTCTGGACCGACCTGCTTTTGCTCCGCGCTGGAGCTTCTTTGGTTGTCGCTCGGCATGCTGTCGCCTTCGCTCCCCCGCCACTTCATGCGGAAGACCAGCAGCATGAAGCGGAACTTGGTGGGCAGATCGTCGCCACGCGGATTCGGGATCTCCAGCTCGCGCATGACCACGGCGGCGTCGGCGCTGAGCCAATGCAGCACCTTCATGCCTTGCGCCCAGCGCATGATGCCCGACAGCTGCTCGATGTCGGTGGTCGCCGCCCACGTGCGCTGCGTGAGCGTGCGGGTGGCCTCGTGGTGGAAGGTTTTACGTAGCAGATAGCGCGCAAAGCGGCCTTCCACGCAGCGCTGGTCGCTCCAGCCCAGCGCCACGTTGGCGTGCGGCACAAGCGACTCGATGAGCGCCATGTTGGCCAGGATCCGGGCGCGTGCGAGGTCCATGAGGCCGGCCAGGGCGCTGGGCGTGAGCCACGCCAGAAGCGGCGCCAGCATCTCCATGCCATCGCGCTGCTGCTCGTCGCAGACGGAGCGCTGGAGGCCTCGCTCGCGCTCCGTCCGCTCCAGCCGCTGATCGTCCAGCGAGCGCGACAGCGAGGCCTCCAGCGCCTGGAAGCCGTGCACCTTGTCGCGTAGCTGCTGATTCTCCAGACTCAGCGCGGCCGTCTCGGACAGTAGACGCGAGTACGGGGCCGCCAGTCCGCCTCCCCGCGGCGCGTCGGCGCTGTTGTTGACGCCGCCGCTGGCTACTAGCGCCGAGGCCAGGCGGTTGTGCTCCACCAGCGCGCGGAGTTGCCGCTGCAGTTGCACCGCTGTCTGCTGCGTGAGCTGGCGGGCGTCGCGCTTGCGGCGCCGTACGCGCCGCATGGACTCGCGGTTGCGCTGGCGGCGCAGCGCGTGCTCGTCCGCGCTGGTGTCATGGTGCTGGTCGTTCATGCTGCTGCTCGAACCAGTATCGGGTCGGAATGCCGTTTTGACATCCCTTTACGACCGTCGAAAACGCCTAGAGAAACCTGTTTCTCCCGTCGAAATCGAAACTTCAAACCCGTCGAAAACATCCAAGAATCGGGTTTCTCCCGTCGAATTCAAACTCCTAGCACGTCCAAATAGAAAATCGTTGCGTTGCGGATCTAGGAACACGGGAAGCGCCCCTTCCTGTTCCAGGTCGTCCTGGTTCCTGGTCATGCTGCGCTGGGCGTGATGCACAGGATGGGGCCGACGTAGCTGTTCTCCCAGCGCAGGATGGAGGGCAGCGCCTCCGTGAGCACCTTGTGCGCGTACGAGAGCGATCCATCGCTGGTGCGGCCCACGAGGCGCACGCGGCAGCCCAGCTCCTCGCCCGTAAGGTCGTCGCGCTGGCGGATGAACTGGAAGCCGTACATGGTCACGAGCGGCACGCCGCTCTGACGCAGCAGCCGCTGGCTCAATCGCTGGTCCACTGAGGCGTCGGCGCCTCCTGCCAGGCTGATGTTCTGCGTGCTGATGATGAAGCCATCGGGCGTCGCGGCCCGGTAGATGAGCAGCGAGTAGCGGTACAGGATCGGGTGGTCCGGGGCCGCCGAGTTGGGCAGATGCAGCTCGCGCGCGATGATGTAGGCGTCGTCGCTCAGGCGGTGCAGCACCTTCATGCCCGCTGTCCAGCTGAGCATGCCGCGCAGTTTGGCCACGTTCACGGTGGCGTCCCACGTGCGCTCGGCCAGGACGGCCGCCCATTCGTGCGGGAAGTCCTTGGTGAGGAGGAACTGCGCCCACGTGCCGTCCAGCAGCGCCCGCTTGTCGTGCCAGCCCAGCACAAGGTTGGGCTGCGCCACCTTGAGCTCCGTCTGCTCGGCCGTGGAGACGAACATGTCCGTGGCAAAGCGGAGGACGTCGGCCGCCATGGCGGGGGACATCCACTCCGGACGGCCAGGCATGGTAGCAGCGTCCGGACTGTCTTCTGTCGTCTCCGTTGCTGGCGCAGAGGCGTCCAGCCCGTCGGCGGAGGACGCGCCGCTCGTGACGCTGGGCGCGGGGCAACCGTCGCTCTGCTGCACTTGCCTGGCCACGCGCGTGTAGTCCTCGACCTCGAGCTCCGTCTCGCGGTCCAGCTTGGTCTGGAAGGTCTGGTGTTGGCGCACGGCGTCCGAGAGCTGCTGGTTCTGCTTGCGCAGCTCGTCCGTTTGGCGCAGCAGCCGCCCGTAGCTCGAGTACGTGTACTGCGTCGAGAGCTGCGTGTCGACAGGTTGTCGTTGCGCGCGCTCGTGTTGCTGGGCCTCCTGCGCCTCGGAGCGCGTGATGAGGTGCCGGAGCTGCGCCTCCAGCTGGTCGATCATGCGCTGCATCCGGTCCTTCTCGGCGCGTTGGCGGATCCGTGCGCGTCGCATGGAGTCCCGGTTGCGCTTGCGCCGAATGTCCAGCGTGCTCATGGCCGCCGCGTCGTCTGTGGTCGCCTGCCTGGCCGCCCGACCGCCTCGCGCACGGCCGCTTCTGGCTGCGGCGCGCTGGGCCGCCAGCTCGGCCGCGTCCTGGTTGTCACCGGAGCTGCTGCTGGCCGTGCTGGCCGCGTGTGCTCGCTTGTGGCTCCGAGGCGCCAGGCCTCGCAGCAGGGCGGCGCCGCCTTGAGCCGCTTGATCCAGCTCGCGCTCGCTCACGGGCAGGAGCTGCGCTCTGGCCAGTGCGTCGGCGTCCACGTCGGCATCCAGCGAGTCCACGTCCATTGCGGCGGCCAGTTCCAGCTTGAGCATCCCGTCGGCGTCGCATTGTGGCTCAGGCTCCGCACCGCCGGGCGCGACGGCGCGTGTGGTCCGACTTGTCATCGCGCGCGGCGTGTACGTACGTGTGCGTCCCCCGTACAGAACCACCGCCTGCCTTGCCTCGCGCTGCTGTGGGCCGACCGAGCGAGCGAATGGCGAAGTGCGCCAAGAGCCAACGTGGACGTCCGTGTGACCTGTCGACGCGGATGGGATTGTGCGGCGAGGATTTGACCCGCGAGACCGCCGAACGGCAAGCGCGCAGCGCTCACGCAGATACGACGCGAGCGGAGCGGAGGTGGGTAGCGGCGGGTAGCGGCGGCGCTTTCTCGTCGTGCTGGTCGCTGGGCTGCTTGCTGGTCTCGACCTGATGGCCACACAAGGTGGCGACGAGACGACCGCCACTTATACGAGAGGACCGCGGAGACGGACTTTGTAAGCGGCTAAGTGACGAGGAGGGCTTTGCGACACTTGGAGGGCAGTACCGTGCGACGTCGCGGTAGGTGCGACTCGGTCTCCGCTGGTTTGGAGACTCGAAGCAGGCGGTTCCCAGGCTGGCCAGACTCGACTGTCTTAATGCCTGCCTTACAGGTGCGGCAGTGCCGCCATGGCAACGGCGCTTGGCCTGTGGCTTTGACGGGGAGTGCAGCAGGCTGCAGTTGCTGCTTTCGCTAGTCAGCGGCCCTTGAGCCTCGACGTCGCCCCTGTGAGTAACGGCAGCGAGGCCTGTCTATTGCGGCGTTCAAGGTGCATGGCCTGGTGCTGGCTGGCTGCTGCGACTGCCATGCCACCACTTGCACTTGCGGGCTCTGGGTCGAGATGAGTGTCGACGGCCAGTCCAGTGCTTCGCCATGTTCGGGCGCTTCCTGGTCGCAGCGCAGTGTTGCAGAGTACTCAATTGTCGAGAGTTTGCGTTTGCACTTGCTTTCAGTAGGCCGTGCTTCGCTTTTCGGTGAGGACGCCGGGTGGCGGCCCTGACCCTTACCGACGCGGAAGAAGGCGCCTGGCAATGCATTAGCACATGTCCCCGCTTCTTTTGCGACGGCGGCCATCTACCTACCGCGCCTCTCCTCCAGGCCAGCGACCGTCCAGGGGTCATCCAACGGAGCCTTACCTGGTGTTCATCACGGACCAAGTATGCAGCAGCGGCGACTCGCGCACAAGGCAGGTGAACCTGCCACTCGAGCACATGCGCATAGCAGCATTGCCCAAGCTCGCTGCGCTTCGCGAACGGGCGCGAGAGTTGGCGGAGTTATCAACCACGAACCCATTCCGGTGGTAGCCGTGCAAATCAAGCTGGAGTCAGCGCTCGGATCGCCCAGCGCTTCAACTGGGTTTCCCGACCTGCAGTCGCCGCGTCTGAATCCCCGAGTCCGTCCGCAGAGCCACTGAGCAATCGGGGAGAGCAGGAGCTGCTAAAGCTCGAGGACGTCGTGGCAAGCCTCACCAGCACTACTTCTGCAACAAACTCTCCGTTACTAGCACAACGGCAGGTCCACGTGTGAGTTCTGTGAGGCCTACGGGGGTTCCCGCCGACGGATGTCTCCGTAGAAGATTGTTCGTTGTGGTGCTGGGATCCGGAGTGCTACATTGTTGGTGACACCGTCCTTGGAGCCCGCATTGCGTTCGTGTGTGTTTCCTCAGTGCTGGAGCTGACGTTCCCGGTAGTGCTGCCAGCCAGTACGTTAGAGGCGGTGCGGCGACCGACGAACACCAGCCTCGTGCCTGGTATCGAGAAATGTGCGGAGATACTGGCGAACGTTGAATCATAGTCGGACGTCGCGTTCTTCGAGAGTTGCGGGCGCGTTTCAAACAACATGTACACCGAAGTAGCTGCATTGAAGTCCTACGGAAACTACTGGCGTTGCCAGGGCACGAAACCCCAGCCAAACTCACTGGTGGCCCACGGTTTCGGCTCCATGATAAGAAATTGCTGGGCATTGAAGGCATGAGGCGGAGTGGAAACGCGCTCGAACGCGTGAGCAGCATCTAACAATGTCTTCGGTGTAGCCGACTTCTTCCGCATAGCCACGCCCACTAGTGTGACTCATGATCGCCCCGAGGGGCTCACCTGGCTCCTGTGCGAGGCAGCAAGTTCAGTACCTAAGGCTGGTTCGCAGGCAGCATGAACAAGAACGAAGCGAAAGTCGACGATAGCCGGAATGAAAGAGCACCAGCTGGACGCGGCAGTTTCCGCGGAATATGCCGGCAACTGACAGACACTTGGCTCCTTGGTGGTGCTCCAATTTTCGTCCGTTGCTCACCGCGAAACGGATCTGTATGGTGTCCGAGGCTTGCAAGACGAGTTGCCGCCTCAGTTCGCAAACGGTCCAACACCACCCCCACACTCTCCAAGCGTGGTCTTCCTCGTTTCCAGTTTCGGCGTTGAGTCGGTACAACGGGCACACAGCACCATGTCTGGTGGCTTCGTGTACGCGAGCTGGAAGCTCCTTGTCCTGCTTGAAATACGTCCTCTAGCCTCGAAAACTCACCCGTGCTGTGTGTGTTTGCGCTCCTTGTAGAGATATCGAGTCCCTGGACCCGGCAGTGCTCGAAGGCCGGTCTCGCAAATCGAGCCAAAGCACCCGCGCGCCGCCAAACCGGCGCGTTATGGGCATCATGTCCATCGCGGCAGTCACCTACTTCTTTGGCTGCGGTGGGCCATTGGGCTCGGAGCCCATCATTTCCTCCAGCGGGCCAGCGATTGGCATCCCAGCTATGATGCTTTACCCTCTTTTCGTAACGGGGCCATACGCCTACATCGTGGTCGAGCTCTGCTGCGCCTTCCCTGAGGACGGCGGCTTCACCGTGTGGGTGACGAATGCGTTGGGACCTTTCTGGGGCTTCCAGGTGGGCTACTGGTCCTGGATTTCGGGTGTCTTCAACACGGCGCTGCTGCCGGCCTACATGCTTCAAATACTTCAAGACTACTACGACGTGGGGGTGCCGTCGGGCGTGGCCTCATACGCTACCAAGGCTGCGTTGGCGCTCGTTTTCTCGCTTCCCAGTCTGCTGGGCACCCGGACTGTGTCACGCTGCTGCATTGCACTGCTTGTTTGCGTGCTGCTACCCGTGCTGGTGTTCACTGTCTGGGGCTACTCCCGCGCACGCGACTTCGGAGACCTCTTCGAACTCAAGCGCGAACAAAACATCATCCACGAGGATCTAGGCGACGACGAGCAGGTGGGCGCCGTCACAATCGACTGGGCGCTGCTGCTCAACACGCTCTTCTGGGAGTTTGATGGCATAAACATGGCATCGGTCTTCGGTGGTGAGGTGTCCAATCCGGCGCGGGTGTACGCACGGGCTATTGCACTCACCGTAGCGCTTACCGTCGCGACCTACGTGATTCCAATGCCGGCCGCCATTCTAGTGGACGACCCAAACTGGACCTACTTCACGCGCGACTCGTACCCGGGTCTCGCCGACGCTATTGGGGGCCCCACGCTCAAGGGTTTCTTCGTTTTCTCGTCGTGCTGCTCCGTGGCGGGGCTCTTCATATCGGGCATCTTCTGCAAGGCCTTCCAGCTGTCAGGTATGAGCGAGGCGCAGTTACTGCCAACGTGCTTCTCGTACCGCAACGTGCGCTTCGACTCGCCGCACTTGTCCATCGCCATCACCACCGCTTTTACCGTCGCGCTGCTAGGTATGGATTTCAACGAGCTGCTACCCATGGCAAACGCTTTTGCCGGTGCCGTGCAGTTGCTCATCGTGCTGGCGGCCATCCGTCTGCGCAAACTGCTGCCGTATATCCCGCGCCCAACCAAAGTTCCAGGCGGCAAGAACGCGCTCGCGGTGCTGGCCGTGCTGCCCACAGTCGTGCTGGTCTACATCGTCTTCGACGCCTTTCGCGATCTCACCTCGGCGCTCATCATCCTCGTTTTCCTGTTGCCCGGATTGGCTTACGGCATCTACGAGCGTCGCCGTGTTCCCACCGGACGGGCCATGAGCGCTGCGTACTAGTGCAAGAAGTGGAGATCCGCAGACGCATAGGCAAACGTACCATGTTCGCAGGAGCAAGTTGAAGTTGACGTTGAAGCTGTCGCGGATGGAGGTCAGGGCGCGCTTGGTATTTGTTGTTGTACATGCACTTGCTAGCATCGTTCAATGGAGCAAATCGATTATCTGTTGGTCCTGGAGCTTCGGCCCAACGAAGCACCCATATGTGGGCAACAGAGTCTCGTCCGAGCTGCTGCCACATGCGTGTTGTGACCTGCGGCCGGTTCACTCGACGTTGCGATGGCCACGATCTCGCACCGCAGCCCAACATGAAGCCAAACGCACCTCTTTCGAAAGCCTGTGTCTCCTATAAGGAAGACACGGGCGAGCTCAGTACCGTCGCCTCTCGCAGCATTTCCCCGGGAGTAGAACTTGGAGATTTCGGTCACGATCCTAGCCTGGACTGACTGGCAACGCGGTTATCAAGCCTTTGAGGAATATTGTTCGCTGATGAGCAGCAGCCACCACTTCTCTATAGCTGGACGACCAGGATTGCCAGCCGAGACGCCGTCGTGTCAGCACTCCCTTGCTCCCGTGCTAGGCGCGCTCCACTTGCGTGCAATGTTGGATTGAATCCACCGGCACCACGTGAGCGAACATTAGGATATCGTTGTCCCACAAACAGATCTCGCTCAGCAAGAACTCATTGCGCTCGAACGACTTGAGGCAGCCTACCCTGATGGACAGCTAACCTCTGGACACGAGAGCGCCTCGAGACAACAGCGGGCCGTGGAATGAGAAAACACCTGCCGATTTGGATCCATGCACACACACATTCAATTCTGACGCACAGCGGCGTCTGGCCTTGTCAGCTTTCAACTCTTGGACGGGCATTTGCGCGGCGCAAAGAGGTTTCGTGACCGCAGTTTGAGCCGGCCATGCATCGAGCTCGCGCAGAGGGACAGTACAGACACGAACGCGTTGACGCTGAGCAACCAACGTCTAGGTAACGAGGCCAACGAAGGACTCGCTTCGAACACTGCGAGGCCACGGAGCTGGCATGCAAGACGGCGCTGCCGTGAGAGGCTCCGGCATCTGGGTACGCAGGGCAAGCGATTGAAGCCGACCGGCCGGCTTGGCCCTGCCTTTGACAAGCATCAGCACATCCAGGGATGCAATCTCCAGACACGGTGAAGCCTCCCCGCCAATCTCAAAACAAGGTAGGTACGTCCAGGCCAGATGCTTCATACTTTACAAATACTTACATGTCAGGCGTGGCTATCACCGTGATTTGGAAAATATGCTCCTCCAGCCACCCGCCAGCTGGCTCCTTCGGCATGACCAGCAACTGGCTCGTTGCTGGTCATCGGCAACTCGACTTGCGCTGACGCTCGGTCTCCACTCTTCTGCCCGCCTCTGCTTGGCTTTGTCTGTGTGGGTGCCGGCTGGACTGGCCTCCACGCACGTCCGTCCCAGCCAAAGAAGAGGCGCCAGCCCCGGGGACAGGCCGGCAGACGACACCACACGGGCCAGAGCCCACCCAGTGCACCCAGTGGCTCGGCCATCGCCACCCGTGGCGTAGAGGCATTTCCGTCTTCCTGGCGCTCGCGACACGATCTCGGCGGCAGCTCAGCGGCCATGGCAGCTTACCAGTGGCAGGGCTATGCGGCCGCGTCGGCGGCGACCAGCACACGCGGAGCGAGCAAGACGCAGTTCCCCGTGCCGCGCGTGGCACTGCCCAAGACCAGGCTGTCTCGCCACGAGGCGCGCGCGCTCAAGCGTATGGCGACGCGCATGCTGGCGCACACGGTGCGCGAGTTCGAGCAGCACACGCACGAGCAGGCGGGCGTGGTGGACACGTCAAGATGGAAAGCGCTGGGCGCACGGGGTGAGCTGCGCATGTACCGCGAGCGCGAGGCCGGCGCCATGGGCGCCGCCATGGCCTTCGCGCTGCAGGACACGGGCGTGCTTCCTCGCGGCTCCACGGTGGCGCCATTCACACCGCCCGGCGCGCTCGCCACGGGCTACGCGCGCGGCCACGTGGAGAACGTCATGCAGGCGCTCAGCTCGAGCTCCCAGCAGGATTTGGCGCTGCTGGCGACCTTTATGCTCGAGGACGTGGCGGACTGCGCTGTGCTACACACACTGGAGGCGCCTTCCCATACGGACCCGTTCCGCTTCCTCGGGATCAAGTACGTCGTGCGCAAGCCGCCTATGGGCGGCGGCGCCAAGCTGGCCAAGCACCGCGACCTCGTCTTCCTCGAGTACACGGGTTACACCGAGACGACTCGGGGCGCCAGGTTGGGCTTCCGCGTGGTGCACTCGGTGGAGCTCTTGGGCTTCCCGGACGCCGAGTCGCGCAACTGTGTGCGCAGTCTGCAGTCCGTGCGGTACCTCTACCGCCAGCAGAGCGAGGACGTGGTGGAGGTCTTCATGGAAGGCAACCTTGACATCTCCATGGGCGCCGTGGGCGGCTTCACGGCGACTTTCGCGAGTGAGACGCTCTTCGGCGTCTCGCGGCTTGTGGCTTGTGCTGAAGCCAAGCGGCTCACGCACATGTGGCAGGAGCGCAGACAGCTCCAAGCGCGGCGCGTGGGCTCGGCCTCGACGTCCGAGTGCAGCATGTGTCGCCAGAAGAAGAAGCTCTTCGGCGGCGCGTCGCTCTCGGCCTGCGACGTGTGCGCGGAGGTGGTGTGCGCCCGCTGTCGCTGTGAGAAGAAGGTGTTCGAGCGCGACGCCGTCAATATCCTGGGCTCCTTCCGGAATCTCTCAGTGTGCAAGTGCTGCGTGCTGGCGGCCAACAAGCCGCTGTCGCAGCCGCAAGAGCCCCACGAACTGATTTCCATGGCGGAGCATCTTCGCCTGGACCGTGAGGGCTCTCGCGAGCGGAGACGACGCGGCACGGCGTCCTCTGGCACGCGCTCACGCTCGGGCTCGAGCTGCATGTCCACGTCGTCCGACGAGGGCATCTCCGCCCCAATGGTACCGCACCGAGGTCGCCACGGCAGTGCCGCCAGTGCCGCCAGCGCCGCGAGCACGCCCAGCTCGGTGCGATCACTAGCGTACCCTGCGTCGCCCAAGGCCATCCATGGCAATTGCAGACAGAAACAGAGGAAGGAGCGAACGCCCCGGCGAGTGGACGCCGTGAAGCAGCCAGCCATGGTCGAGGCGCCGAGTCGCTTCCAAGTCTTTGGCGTCGCCGGCGGTCAGCTCGTGCAGCAGCAGCTGGCGATCCGCGGCAAACACGCGGGTGTGCGCGATGACGCGTCGAGCACGCGGCGCCGTGGCATTACGACGCCGTCCGTGTCGCCGCCCAGCACGGAGCCGAGGCTGGTGGTGCGCACCAAGCCCGAGCCGCCTGTGGGCGAGCACCGCATCGTGTCGACTCTGCGTCGGGCCAATTCCAACTCGAGTCTACCGGTGGCTTCTGTGGGCGGTGGCAGCGGCGTGAGGACGCTCAACCCGCAGTGGGCAGAGCCAGTGACGCAGTCGGCGCGGCAGGGCGACCTGTTCGCGCGGATGGTGGAGCTCAACCGCGTGGCCGAGTCCACGTACAACACGGCGCAGCAGAACGCCGTGTACGCGACGCAGCAGATGCGTTCGCGGCGCGGGGCGCGGCCGGCTCTGTGAGCTGCCCCAAGCCGCCCTTGTAATGTAGCAGCGTCAGGATAGCGTGCGTACTGCGTCATAAATGTCCAAACCCACGCGTCCAGCAAGCTTAGGCCAAGCAAGATGACGGAGATTGCACCACGAAGCAGCGCTCGTATGGCCACCGAGCGCCGAGCAAAGCGCTGCACCAGTCGCCAAGCTGCGCCGTTCCGAGGCCGACGGATGCAGCGCAGGCTCGACAGGCGCCACGCTGGTGTAGCCAGCTTCCTGCTGGTCGCGAGCTCTCCGACGGCAGATTCCAGTGCGCCTTGGGCCCGGGAAAGCCTCGGCGACACGCTTACCTTCAGCAGGACCTGGCTCCAGAGCGAGCAGGCAGGTACGGCGGCGTGGCTCGCGGCTTTCCAACGTCAGCTTCCCGTTCAATCTTCAACCGGTTTGCAGGTCGCCAAGCGGCGGGGCACAGCTCGATCACGAGGATGCTACTCCGACGTTCGCTGGGCACTCAACCCGCTTCCTCGAATGCAGCAGCTTCGCCAAGTGCCGCTGTCCCAGAGTGCAAGCACACTCGAGGATGGGGAGCGAGCGCCCTGGGGCACGCAGGCCGAGGCGAGAGCTCTCTCCAGACTGCAGAGCTCCGTTTGTGCCGACTCACTCGATCTTCCCTGGAATGGCACTCGGCCCGGGAGTGTATCCTGAAATCATCGACCGTCAGGATACACGGTGGGGCCTCGAAACACGCACCTCCTCCCTCTGACTGTGGCTCTGTGGGATCCCAAGCTGGTGTTCGCGCAGAACCTCGCGCGGCGCCGTGATGGCCTGACCCGGCGCCCCGACATTGCAGCGCCCCTTGTGTCTCATGGCCGATCCAAGATCCCTGCGAGCAGCTCCGCGCCAAGACACTCAAATACCTCGGCCGCGTGCTCAGCGCGGTGGTCGAGGGATTTCGAGGACGCTCGAGGATTGTCGACGACTATCGTGCGAGCCGCCCGACACTTGGTCTTGGCGGTGAGGAGTTGGTTGGCGCAGCGCTGGGAGGCGACGTAAGAGGCTGCCACCTCACGTGGAGTTCGGAGCTCGCCCCTGCTCGAGATCGGGCGAGTCGGACAAAGGGATCCGCTGATTGGGGCAGAGGAGGGCCGCGGACCACTTCTTTCCCGTCTGCTGGCGTTTATCGCGGCGGCTTTCGCACTCTCGTCACCGAGATCGAGAGGCTCTCGGCCGCACGGCAAGGCAAGCCGCGCAAGCAGAGCATGCATGCAGATGTCGCCGGCCCGCTTCCTCCCGATCTCGGCCCCTCTCTGCGCGAGTCCGAGCCAGCAGCAGGCAATGCAGCGGCCGACGTCGTGAGCTTAGCGCTCTCGCTCTCGCCTTCGCTTGGCTCGCATCTGCTGCGCCCAGCCGTGATCGGCCGAGGTGAGTAACGCGGGCGCTCCAGCTCCAGATGCCGGCGCGCCGCGCCACGCTCCTCCCGCTCCCGTGGGCTCCATTTCGCAGTCGCTGCCGATCCCCGGATCCACTTCCCAGCTCGAGCTCGGAGCCCGGAGCCTGGAGCCCAGCGAGGCGGTGACTGCCCGCCAGAGAGAAACGAGCGTGGAAGCGCAGAGCAGACGCCCGCGAGCGAAGCAGACGGCGACCACCGCGTCAAGCCATCCACCCGCCCGTCCGACTGTGCAGGCGAAACGGCAGCCACCGCTTCGTGCTAAGTCGGTCGAGTCGAGCAAACGAGCGAGCTTCCATTCGAAGCGCCCTCCTCCCTGTCCACTGGCTCCGCGCTGCTGCTGCTGCTGCGTGCGTCTCCGCCCCAGACCGCAGAGCCATCCAACGAGTTGGACAGGCTTGCCCGCAGCACCTTGGCCAGTTCCCGCGAGCGCCAGTCCTGGTCTTCGCTCGCCGCCCTCGTCGCTGCGAGCATGGCGCCTAGCTTCCCGGTGCCGCGCTCGGCGCTGCCCCAGCTCCAGGTGACGGCCGAGGAGCACCACACGGCCAAGCAGATGATGGTGCGCATGCTGGGCCACACGGTGCAGGCCTTCGAGAGCTTTGCCTACGACGCGCAGGGCGTGGTGGACGCGGCGCGCTGGAAGCCGCTGAGCACGCAGGACGATCTCAAGCTCTTCAAGGAGCGCGTGCCGGGCGCTACGAGCTCCGGGCTGGCGGCGGCGCTGGGCCCCACGGCGCTGCTGCCCAACAACGACTCGGTGGGCGCGCTCAACTCGCCCACAATGATGATGACGGGCTGCTGTCCGGGCAGCGTGGCCACCTCCATGAGCGCCGCGGTCTCGCAGACGCAGGAGGACCTGTCGCTGCTCGTCAACTTCATGCACGAGGACGTCGCGGACTGCGCCGTGCTGCACACCATGGAGGCGCCGACGCCCGACAAGCCGTACCACTACCTGGGCTACAAGTACTTTGTGCGGCGCTCGCCGGGCGCCCCGGGACTCGTCAAGCACCGCGACTCGCTCTACCTCGAGTTCAGCGGCACGACACGCACGCGGGAGGGCGAGGTGCTGGGCTTCGTTCTGCTGCACTCGGTGGACTTGCCGGAGTTCCCGCGGCTGGACAAGTACAACTCGATCCGCGCGTTGCAGAGCGTGCGGTACCTCTATCGTCAGCGCAGCCACGAGGTCGTGGAGGTCTTTATGCTCGGGAATCTCGACGTCAGTGGACTGATCATCCGGCCCATTGCCGACACGCTGGCGCACGTGACGCTTTTCGCGCTTGTGAAGCTCACGGACTGCGCCGAGGCCAAGCGGTTGACGCGCATGGTGCGTCACCGCCGGCCGTCCGTGGCTCAGCGCTCGCGACACCCAGACGCGGACGAGTGTATGCTCTGCGGCAAGACGTCCAAGAAGAGCACGTTCTCCAGCAGTTCGTCCAAGCGCCTGGCCAAGTGTGAGGCGTGTGGGCTGTTCGTGTGTGCACACTGTCGTGCCACGAAGAAGATCTACATCCCCAACGCGGACCGCATCATGGGCAAGTTCCGCAAGGTGGAGGTGTGCATGACCTGCGTCGTGGAGGCCAACGAAGGCGCAGAAGAGAGCCCCATGCCGCTGCCAACCTCGTTGCCGTACCCGCCGTGCTACTCGTCGACTTCGCTGCCGCAAAGCCAGCGACGCACGACCTCCACGTCCAGTGGCGACTCGGCCTATATGCAGAGCGGCCGGTCCGATACGAGTGTGGCCTCGATCTCGGCGGCTGTGTCCACACTGGAGCTGCAGAGTCGACCCAAGTCGGCATCTTCGGCTTCGTCGTACTCGTCCTGCTCGTCAGCGGGTTCCTACTCTTCGGCCATTCAAGCGACACCCGTTGCTGGCTCGAGTCCGGCGCATGAAGGTCCTGCTGGCTACTCACCGGCGTCACGGCAGTCTCAGACGCACAGCTATAGCAGCAACTGCCGCGGCGGAGGCGGTCGCAGTCGCCACCGCACGTCGATCAGCATGATGTCTCGACCGTCCGAGGACGCGACGGAGTTGCCACCTAGCTCGCGGACCAGAGGGCAGTCGACTGGCAGTTCAGCGTCGGACCGCACAGCTCCACCGCCGTTGGGCGTGCGTTCCAACAGTTGTGGGAAGCCTCCCGTCCCGATCTCCGCTAGTGGCGTCTCTCCACCGGCGGCCACGCGCATGTCGCCGTCGCCGTCGGTAGGGAACTCGTCCACGAGTTGCTCTCCCCAAGAGGCCATGTACGCGCGGCTATTGGAGCTCAACGACGTGGCTGAACAGACCAGCGCTTACGTGTCGAGCCGAGGTCAGCGGCTGTCCTAGGTTGCGGAGGCGACTCCACGCTGTCACACACTCGCGCCAGTGCACTGCAGACGAACCACTGTGAGCGGAGAGGCGTGGACACCCTGCAAGCGTACGAGTCGTGTACGTCGTCGAGTGCAAGGGAGATTGGAGGCAACGCAAGTGAGGACAGCTAGTGGGAGCCAGGCTGCCGCCGTAGGTAGATCTAATATTATGTACGTGTCATTGAACGCCCCCAATCTCTCATGCCGTTGCCCAGCATCTCATTCCGCCCAAGCTTCCGACGATGGTCGAGTCGAGAAGGCGATGTGTGCTGTCCTCGGGGCCAGTCGTTCATCCCGCACCAGCTTGACGAACTGCTTATCGAAGCCAAGAGATAGAGAAAGCGAGCGATGGCATGGCAGGACACACCTGAAGGCTGCAGCGACGTCCAATCGCTACGCCGCGACTCGCGCACGTCGGACGGAGCTTCGCCGATCCCAGAGGGTCTTGGTATCCCCGGCTTGTCTGTCCGAATGACTTAGCGTGAGTATGACTGCAGCAGAACGCGAGATCTATATCCCAGCGATGGGTGCTCTCACCACTGGTATCGGGCTGCAGCTCGTTGGTCACGGTTGCACGGCAAACCAAGACTGCGACGTGCTTGGTCGCGAACTGCAGCCGCCTGTGAGATCGATGCCACCACGGACTGGAATTGCAGCTCGTTTGTTGGCCACCCACGCCAAGGTGCCAGCGGCAGCGCAACGGAGAGCAGCGGCCAACGAGTCCCGGCTCACCCGCGTCCTGCCTGCCCGGTGGGCAGCAAGCCGCAAGCATGCACAAAGCGCATGGCGCGCGATGACACCTCTGCTCACTTCACTGTCTCTGCTCTGCAATTCAGAGCCAGATTCGGACCCGCAGAGAATGTCTGCGCCGCTTTGAGGAGAGCCTATGGGCGTGCACAGCGCGGTGCATCCGCTGCGGACTGGGCCGCTGGGGCTTGCCAAGCTTTCACCGATCTGGCCTGGCCTTCCTTGCCTCTGGTTTCCCAGCCAGAAGAGGACAGAAGCCGACCAAGGGTCCGAGGTTGCTCACCACCAGGCTTGGCTGCAGGGCTTTGTTGTTGCCGAGCACAAAGGCTGCTGGGCTGACTCGGCCGTGTAGAGGCATGCGAGTCTGTTTGCAGCAGCACCGAGCCAGGTGCGTGACCCTCCCACACTTATGCAGCGCTATGGGCCATGGTGGTGCGGTCTCCGAAGTCTCGAACTCTACCATCTCACACTTCGGCCGACGACATCTCAAGAGCACAACTTGCCACGGCTGATGCGCGTTCGGCACAACTCCACTTCAGAATTGTACGCCCAAGTATCCGGACTGCTTCAGAACTGTCGGCTGCACAACTGGCGGCGATTAGACCACCGACGGTGGACACCGTGCGTGTCCTTTCTCGCGGACGACGGGTGAGGCTGAAGGCTGCCGAGACCTTTGCCTCGCCCGAGCCAAGCCAGGCGGTGTTCGCTGGCCGAAGCTGCTCATTCGTGGTGACACGGCAGCCACACTTGCCATCTTCTCCGAGCCCACGACGCCGTCGACAGCGTGCCTTATCGCCAGCGGCCTGGACTGATCGATCAGCTGCGGGCTCTCCGTCCCCCGCCGAAGCCACCTCCACTTGCTACGACCACCATGGGCAAGCGCTTCCCGTTGTCAAGAGCGGCGCTGCCGCGCCTCCATGTGAGCGCCGAAGAGCTGCAGAACGACAAGCAGATCATGCAGCAGCTGCTGGCGCACACGGTGAAGGAGTTCGAGATGCAGGCGTACGACCAAGCGGGCCTGGTGGACCCCAAGCGCTGGAAGCACAACACGACGCGCGAGGACCTCACGGTGTATCGGGAGCGCGACTCGGGCGCCACCAGCGCCAGCCTGGCCAAGACGCTCTGGAACTGCGAGCTGCAGAAGCCGCCGCTCTCCTGTACGGCGGCGGCGCTGGCTTCTCCAAGCCTCATGGTCACGAGTCAGGGCGTCGGCAAGCTTGAAGACGCCATGGGCGCGCTGGTAACCAAGACGCAGGCCGACCTGGCCGTCGTGGTGCTCTACATGAACGGTGGAGTGTCCGACTGCGCGATCGTGGAGACCATGGAGGCACCCACGGCCGAGCAGCCGCTCCACTTCCTGGGCTACAAGTACTTCGTGAAGCAGGCACCAGCCAACGGCTTCCTCTTCCGCCACCGCCACTCGATCTACCTCGAGTACTCAGGTGTTACGCGCTCCAGCACGGGCGAGCTGCTGGGCTTCCTGCTCATGCACTCCGTCGACATTCCAGAGTTTCCTGACCTGAAGAACTATAAGTCCGTCTGCATCTTGCACTCGACGCGCTACATCTTCCGACAGAAGAGCGACCGCGTGGTCGAGAGCTTCATGCTCACCAGTGTGGACTACAAGGGGTTCTTGATGAATTCTTTGGCCTCCGTGTTGTCCCTTGGCGGATTTTTCGGGTGCTCTCGACTGCTTCAGCTGTCCGAGGTGCGGCGCTTGACCCAGATTGCACGCAACCGTCGACAGTATGGGCGCCGCGTATCCGAGGACGCCGTGGAGGGCGAAACTGCAGTGGTCACTTTGGAGGCGTGCGCACTCTGCAAGCGCGAGTCCAAGCGCAAGAACAAGCTGGAGACCTGCCCGCTGTGCCGTCAGCGCGTATGCCGCCGGTGCCGCAAGTCCAAGTCCATCTTCATGACGAACCGCGAGCCGATCATGGGCGAATTTATCAAGGTGCCTGTGTGCATCGCGTGCGTCATGCACGCCAACAAGACGACCGAGCAGCCGTCACTACAAATGTCGTCGTACTCTCACCGCGAAAGTGAGACTTTCGGGAATGCGAGTGCCAGCACTGGCAGCGGCAGCGATGGCCCTCACCAGAGAGTGGCCTTCCCGGACGTGGGTGACCATCCGATATTGGAGAGCGGTTCGAGTGGGCAACCAACGCTTCTGCCACCGCTGGGGGCATCGCAAGGCCCCAAGAGACAAGAATCGTTGGGAAGCAACCAGCAACACAACGAAGAAACCAGCTCAACGCAGCAGCCTTCGACCGGAGGAGTATACATGACGCCCTACGTCCGAGACGATAATGTGTACGAAAGCCTGGCACAACTCGAGGGCTTGGTATCTGCCGCCGAGAGTTTCCACGACACGAGCAGTAGCAGCAACAGCGGGAGCCCAAGCCCCGGCACGGCAAGCACGATGGCGAGCAGCTCCACGAACAACGTTGCATGGACGGGTATGAATCCAGAGCAAGCCAATCTGATGGCGAAAATGCTGGAGTTGCGCAGCAAGGCCGAGGCCACCTCCATGACCACGCAGCAGAATGGCATGTACCTCGCGGAGCAGCTTCAGCACTTGCAGTTGAGAACCCGCCCGGCGGATTACCCCAACAACTGAGCGAGTGGCGTGAGTTGTGTGCGTGGAGGAAAGCGGCAGCTAGAAACGGTGATTTCGTTTCGACGTGTGTGAAGGTAGCAGGAGGCGAAAAGGTCCTGAAGGAAGTGATGTTTTATTGGCCAGCATTGAGCGTACCAGCCGGGCGTTTGGAGTTATCGTGGCGTGTGAGAGCCTTACAGTGCAAGTCCGAGTCTGTTCACGCCAGGGGGACAGCCGTTGCCGCCCCCTGTAATTGCCGGTGTGCAAGCTGAAGCTGACATTGAAGACGGCCAGCTGGCGTCTGTCACCATCGGGCTGTGTCTGTGGCCTTCCTCTGTGCGGCATTACGTCGAAGAAGGCCATGCGCTGCGGTTTGGGCCGCCAAGGAACAGCTGCAGCAAGCCTTGGCACACGTCTTGAGCACGCCGGGGGATTCGGCGTCGAGTGTCGAGTGGTGCATTCCCGATTGCAGGCGAGTTGGCTAGGTGTCCTTGACCGGGTCCGCGGCCATGATTGCTAGTCTTTACAGCTCTTCCTGGTGTTCGTCCCGTTGGAACCCAGAGACCGGCACGAGGATGACCAAGGGTGAACAGCGAAGTTAGTGCTATTCCGAGGCCTTTAGCTGTCGTTGTTGCGTGCAACCCGAACCGAGCTTCTCGGGGGGAGGGGGCGGTAGGTTTCGGTGGTACTCCCCATTCCATTGTCACGACCGGGAGCGGCCACCGCGAGGGATCGCTTGTGGTCGTGGACCACGACCACCAGCGATCCCTCCGAGAGGCCCTCATAGACGGCGGTATAATACACCTCGCTGCGTCTGTTCGTCACAGACCGGCCATTCATTCGAAGCAGCGGCTTTGGTGTGCTGACAGCCTTGATGGCGAGGTGAAGCGCAAGTTGAAACGACCCGACGGAGCTTTCACTTGGACACGACCAACCAGTTCGATGGCTGTCAAGCTCGCGACAGCTCTGTGCCGGTCGGTGACGCGGGTAGACTGCGAGTTCTCACCTTGGAACCGGAACGCGAATCCATCTACAGTCGGGAGCCATCGTCTGCGCCAACCGCTCAAGGTGTCAGCACCCAAGCCAACCGTCCAGGACCCCCTCGAATCCATCGGGAGCGCTCCAGCCGTGGTGGTCAGCTGGGAATATTCTAAAGTGAGACTGCAGCGGGAAACGAGGGCAACCTCGCGTGGCCAGGTGGGAACGGCGGCGCAGCAGGGTGAGGCGTGCCAGAATGGGTGAAGGTCGCTTTCGCCGATCGGCCTCACTGGTAGCCGTTGCCACCCAAGCGTCCAGCGTCGAGCGTCCCCGACCGGTTACCGGTAGCACTCGAGAGCGCTCGCTTGCTGACGTGAGTGCAATGCATCGCGTTGAGCGTCTGGTTGTGCGCATGCGTGCCGGGAAGCAGTGGAAGACAGCGGGTAAGCGCATGCGGGCTTACGTTTGAGCGGCGCTTGGAGAGCTTGGACGCTTGGCCTCCAGCGCCTTCGTCCTCGTTTCCATGCCAAGTAGAGGGCAAGGGAGACACGCGGTGAAGCGAGGCTCGCGAAGAGGAGAACCGGACTGCAAGAAGCAGCAGGATGAGGCCGACCACTCGTCGTCAATGCGCGCCAAAGACCTGCAGTAGGCGAGCACACTCGCCCAGCGATTGCCCCGCGTTGTCGAGTCGCACGTGGCGCCCCCAGCACGGCCGAGAGTCGCATTGTAGGCATCGCAGACTGTGCTTCCCCGCCGAAATCTGGCGAGCATTCGGGATTTTCTGCTGGTGGGTGGGCCGTCAGCCGATAGCGTGCGAGCCGCACGCACATGATAGCAAGTTGTTTTGTGCTGAGCAAGGAAGGAAGCAACGGCGAAATGGCCCGGATCGACTGATACGACCAGGAATGGTGGTGCTCCGCGCAGGCCGTGTGACCCTACGCCATCGTTAAACTAGTCTCACAAGGACCGCGTCAGGGGAAACAGCAATGCAGTCGTGTGTGGCGGGAGCACTGTCTGGCCTGGCGTCCAGCCAGCAGCGCATTCCGTTCTTTCGCGAATGCCTTATTGGCACCCGGCGTTTGTATGGTTCCGGCAAGCGGGTGCTCACCAACTGTGGGCCGCACACCTGTCGCTTCCACAGATCGGGTGACACGCTGGGCGCAGCGCCGCCAACGGCCGCGAGGCAGTACATCCTTTGTCAGCTTGTCATCGACCCGTGCTGACAGCTCCTGGTCGTTCGCGCACGGGTTTGGGCCGCGCCGACCTCCGCTCCCCGCACACTCCCCACTTTGCAACTTGGATCGTTGGCACGCACGGCTGTCGCCTTCGCCCAGCTCTCGCCTCGCCGCGGACTCGATCCGGTCGTCGTCCACCACGGAGGCACCAACGCCCAGCAGCGAGCAAGCCAGCGGAGCTATGGGCAAGCGCTTCCCGCTGCCGAGGGAGGCTCTGCCGCAGCTGGACGTGGGGCCCGAGGAGACTGCCGTGGACAAGCAGCTCATGCTGACGCTGCTGGCGCATACCGTGCAGGAATTCGAGACGCACGCGTACAAGCAGTCGAGCGTGGTGAACACCAAGCGCTGGAAACCGCACGCGTCGCGCGAGGACCTTATGATCCATCGCGAGCGCGACTCGGGCGCCACCAGCAAGAGTCTGGCGGCGGCGCTGCACGATTTTGACCTAACGCACCCGCCCTTTAACTTCACGACCACGGCTCTGGCGGCGCCCACGATGCTGGTCACAAGCACGGGCACAGGCCGCATGGAAGACGTCATGAGCGCCATGGTCACGGAGAGCCAGGCGGACCTCGGACTCGTGGTGCGCTACATGAACGGCGCCGTCTCGGACTGTGCCATCCTCGAGACCATGGAGGCGCCGACCAAGGAGGAGCCCTTCCACTTCCTGGGCTACAAGTTCTTCGTCAAGACATCTCCGGGTGACGGTATGCTGCTGCGGCACCGCCACTCGCTCTACCTCGAGTTCTCGGGCATCACGCGCTCCAGCACGGGTGAACCGCTGGGCTTCCTCATGATGAACTCCGTGGACCTGCCGCAGTTCCCGAGCCTGAGCGGCTACAAGACAGTGTGCATGAAGCACTCGACGCGCTACATTTTCCGGCAGAAGAGCAGACGCGTGGTGGAGTCCTTCATGATGACGAACGTCGACGTGGCCGGCGCGTTTTTGAAGGCCCTGTCGAACCTCTTTACGAGCCTCGGAGGCCTATTTGGCGTCCAGCGGCTTCTGGACATGGCGGAGATACGCCGCCTGACGCGCATGGCACGCAACCGCCGGATGTACGGCCGTCGCGTGTCGGACGCTAACATGGAAGGCGAGGCGGTCATCCTTGGCCCTGAGGCCTGCGACTTGTGCAGAAGAACGGGCAAGATGGAGACCTGTCCACTGTGCCGACAGCGCATTTGCCGCCGGTGCTTCGTGCAAAAGAAAATCTTCGTGAATGACCCAGAGGGCATCCTGGGCGACTTTCACAAGGTCCCCGTGTGCACGGCGTGTGTGATGCACGCCAAGACTTACTCGCAGGACCCATCAAGTCGCTGGGGCTATAGCGAGTGCGTCACGGCCAGCATCAGCACCACTGGCGACAGCGACGCATCTCGGATGCGGTTGGGCTCCATTGACACGAGCGAGTACGGTCTTGACTCGGCTTCGCACCGACCTCCGACGTCGTTCACGCCTAGCGACGCGGGTCAGAGCAGTCCGAGAGGTCACCAACAGTGGAGTGACTACTCCTTGAGGTCGCAGCGCGTGACGAAGACGCCGACGGCTTCGCAGTACGTTCAGGGCGAACGCAGGCAGAAGACCCTCGGGCACCTGGATAATGTGGACCTGCCGTCTCCTGTGTTCTACGCGGACAGCAGCAGCAGTGGCAGCAGCAGCAACACCCCCGCTTCGGTCCAGTCGGGCTTCCCCAGTCAGCCAGGGTACGGTAACCAAGCGTATGTGAACCAGACGTTCGCTGGCGCCACGCCCGACCAGTTGCGGCTGATGGCGCAGATGCTGGAGATCCGCAACATGGCCGAAGTGACATCCATGACCACGCAGCAGAACGGCACGTACCTTGCTGAGCAGATGCAGCAGATGCATCTCCGAACGCGTAACGACGGCCACGGCGTAGACAAGATGCAGAAGTAAGAAGGGCGACCTAGGTAGGCAGGGAGGGGGCGAGCATACGTGTGAGAAATGACGTAGGTCGGTTCCGTTTGGAGTTGGTAATTGGGTTATGGATTGAGTTCGGGTGTGTGTCGGAGAGAGCAACCTGTAGCTCAAGAAAGAATGGTACATGCTATAAAGCGTGAAGTTATCTTGTTCCCCTCGGCGTGCTCTCCCAATACGCTATGGCGGGAGTCCGGCTGATCGCGAAGCCACAAGTCGATCTTGTGCGTCCTAGCAAGCCCCAGCATCTTTGTTTCTTCCAACTGCGGTTTCTCCACTGCTAGATCCAAGTGTCCCTGTGTACTTTAGCTCCACGAGCCGATCTCCTACCGAGTTAGTCTCAGGAAAGTGGAAGGTGCTCGCCGAGCGGTCAGTTCTCTTCACGCCACTGCCACGGAACACCGTCGCCGCCAAAGGTCTAAAGGCAAGCTTACGTGTGAGTCTTACGACTCCTTCCGTCCCATCGGATTGTCTACTGCGTCTGTTTAAGGCAGCGAGCAAATGCTGCCTTCGTCAACGGCGGTCGCGGGATTTGCAGCGCTAGGGGTCAGACGTGAGCCTACCGATGTCTACTGCGCTCTCAAAGAATGGCAAGATTAGCCGCAGCAAGGAGCTCAAGCTGGCCACGTGGTCACGTAAGCTAGGAGGCGGCACTGACCAAGGCTGCCCAAGGGACATGCCACGTACAGGCCGCAGCTACGCCAGTCGACGCTCTCGACCAGGAAGTGATCCACCCACAGCGACCAGCAAGTGGCAGGCCACGGCGCAGCTAGGGGGCACTGAAGCGTATCCTCGCCACTGTTGGATCTCCCGAGCAGATTGCAGAGCTCAGTCATCCCGAGGCACATCTACACCCCGCCGATGAGCGCGGCCATCGTATCCGTTGGTCACAGAGAGCCTGCGTCTGCTCTCGAGCCGCCTGACGCACAGGCTGAATTTCAGACAGCGTGTCCAGAAGATGGAGATCTCGCCGAGCAGGGCTGGCTGCATGCTCAAGGTGCGCCAGACCTCGTTGGCGTGC
>JAADYJ010000322.1:0-25482 GCA_023338205.1 Halophytophthora polymorphica
CTCGATGCAGAGCTCGTGGCTGTAGATGTCAACCTCGTAGCTGCAGACCATCCCGCGCCATTTCTCGAACAGGCCAGGCAGCAGGAACTTGACGATGTAGGCGGCCTCCGCCTCCGCCTCGAACACCGTACCCCTGCAGTACGAGCACGGATGCTTGCCGTTCGCCACTGCGACCACCGGCCGCGGTCCCCACCGATGGCCATTCGCGCAGGTATAGCTGCAGTCGTCTGAGAGTCGATTCCAGTGGTAGAGCGGCGTGTGGCCGAGCTTGCTCAGCTTGGTCAGGGTCTCTCGGGGATCTCAAGTCGAGAAGTGAGGTCAAGGTGTTTTTGACATCACCTTAAGTTTCACGAACCCTATAAAACCGCACCCTTGAACATTTTATAACTTTCGCCCCCATACAAAAACCAAGTCACTTCCCCCGGGATTTTCGGAAATCCCGGGCATGGGGGAAGTGACTTGGTTTTTGTATGGGGACCGAGTACTTGGTTTTTGTATGCACGAAATCCCTGTCAGACCTTATATAGCTCAGGTCAGTTTCCAGCCAATCCGCGTCCGCCAATAAGTTGGCACCCCTATTTTAGGTGATGGCTTAGTGTGGTGCACCTTACAACCTGGATAAATTACCGCATCCCTCCTTGGAGCATATTATCTTCGTTCCGGCATCCGTTCTCGAGTCGCCGATAGGCTTGGAAATTAACCACTAATTAGAGTTTTTAGGCATTTTTAGGCGTTAATTTGAGTTTTTAGCGAGCTAAAAAATACTAAAAAAGCTAAGAATCTTGGGAAGATAAATCGGTACCGGAGCACGAGAATCACACAGGAAACCAAATCCAAAGCCAGCCACAAGGCGGTGGAAATAGACGTCAGTGTGGCGAAGCAGAAGCACGGACTGACTGAATGAGCGAGTACAGCAACAACCAACCAAGTGCCCTCAGTGAATCGACATGATGGACAAGCAAACTCGCATGGGACGCGGAGGTAGCCGCGGAGGCGGGCGTGGCCTCAAGTAGCCGCTCGCGTGGACAGATTGCGGGAACGATGGCAGGGCGGATCGCTTTTCGGACTAGGCTGTACGAGTACAAAAGTTTCAACACGTGCTAACTCGTGCAGGATATCATGGACGGCCCTGAGTCAGAGCCGTTGAAGCAGGTGCTAGTTGAGACGCTGCTCACGACGTTCTAGAGCAACAAGTTGTGTTCGTTCGCGAGCCCTATCACGCGGCAGGAGGCTCTGATAATGATCTTGCCGCTTGATTTGGGCGTCAGCCGCACCACAAGGCGGTGGACATGTGCGCCGCTCTGAGATCCAAGACGTCGCAGCTGCTCGAGTCACTGCATGCCCAAGAGCACACCACAGGAAAGACCACCACGAACGTGGTGGTGGTCAGCGTCATGAATCTCAAGCGTTCGAACATGCTGGTGCACCTGTCCAAGCGCCTCAGTTGACCAGCGCTGTTCGTTACGTGCCACGAAGCTCAGGACCTGTCCTTCCTGGGCTACGACGATGCCAAGCGCGTGGGTGTCTGTAACAGCATCCTGTATGATGCACCATGCAGTAGTGACGGCACGTTGAGCAAAAATCGCATCATTTGGAAGAACTGGAGTGCCAAGACGGCATAATGCTGCACCAGCTATAGCTTCAGATCGCTCAGCGCGGCGCGGTGCTGCTCAAGGTGAGCGGCAACATGAGATATTTAACCTGTACCCTTAATCCACTCGAGATAACACCGTGGTGAACGAACTGCTGCGCTGGAGCAAAAGTGCGCTGCGGCTTGTACACGCGTCAACAACGCTGCTGATGATCAAGTGCCAACCGGGAGTGGCATACTCGAAGGTTCTAGACTCGACACTCACAGAGAACGCGTTGCTGGGGCACTTTGAGGCGAAGAAGGCCAAGGAGCCGAAGAAGAAGAAGGTGACGGTAAGTATGTTCGCGCCCACGCTCGAGGGAGCGGCCACGTTCCACTTGGAGCGCTGCATGCGCGGTCTACCGCAAGACAAGGTGGGTGGCTGTCACGTTCGTCCATCGCAGTGGAAGTGAGGGAGTGACGCATTTGTGATGTGGTGCTATTAAAGTGGAATGACAAGTGCTTGGTTTGGTGGGGCTGAACGCGCATGTAAAACACTGGTGGCTTCTTCAGTTGTCTGCTGGAAAAGGTGGCACTCACGCCTCAGGACGACGATGAGTCCACTGGGAAGATGCCAACGTCGATGCCATCTAACAAAGAGGTCGGGTTGAATATGGAGAAGAAGAGTGACGATAGTACGAAGAAGGAAGACACCTGTGCGAGTGATAGCATGAAGAAGGACGTGAAGACAAAGAAGGACCAGGCTCGGACAGAGGAGTTAAACTCGGCTTTAGTGCCTCTCCGCGTTGAAGCAGTCGGGAAGAGCGTCACAAGCAGAAGGGCGATGTGTACGTGGTTTTCGATGACGACAACTGGGCCAGCGAACACGACAACTTCGACGTAGGCGTAGCCATCAAGCCGGTGCAGCTGATGCCAAGTTCGAGAGACGCAATGGTCATAACCTTTGTGACCGATTGTATCACCATAGAGTTGCTATAGGAGATGAAGCGTAAGAGGTTCAGGGCCGTCTATGACCACCCAAATATGCTCAAGTGCAACTAGCCAGCAAATCGCTCCAAGGTCTACCCGCCTGTGTCAGGCCGGTATCCAGAGCCATACAATGAGTATTGGTACGTTCACTGAATTTACTGATCTACAAACAATTGAACAGGCAGATAACCACGAGTCGAGGAAGATGTCTGACCAGAGTCCGGTGCGTGAGGGTGCATGTCGTGTAGTGCATGATCCTCGCCTTTGTGGTTGGTGTAGATAAAGACTAACTTCTCTACTCGACTGACGCTCAGTCTGTTTCTCCGCTTGGAATGAATGAAATTGTGTATCGACCAGGAACGCTCGCTTGAAGCTGAAGATGTTGGTGTTGAAAACAGCCTTAGTGCAAGCTTGCGGAGACGAGGAAATGTGCGCGTTTTGAACAGCCACCAATCCATTGGGGTATATGTCTCATGATCACGCCGCTCATCATCCGACCAGAGCATTTTGGCGCGAATAAAGTCGTGAAGCTCCTCTCGTGCTTCGTCCCGAGTGAGATCCCCATCACAACTGCTACGACAAATCATGTCAACACCTTCACGAATTGTTTTCGCCAGCTCATCGTCACTCAACCGTTCGAGTTTCATCCCTGGGTCCAGAAGAAATCCAAGTCGCATCGAAGGGGTCATGATGAAAGTCAACCGCGACGAAATCAATCCGAGAACAGTGTCTTGAGTTGATCGGAGGTTCATAGTCGATGTGCTCAGTGGTTCTTTGTAGATCGGGTCGTTTTGCAGACAAGAAAACCGATCATAAACTGCCGAGATCGGTGTTTTGTTTGCCTCCAACAACGCCAGAACCTCGTTGATAGGATGCAGGAGCAGGAGAGCTGTAGCTGTATCTTCCCAGAACTTGACATCCGCAACACGCTCCCGCATCAGCGCTAGCTTGTCGCGCTGTCTTTTGCCTTTGTATACCAAATTGAGGCTGCTGTCTTCAAACACCGCTTGTAGATAGATCTTGTTGTCGACGACACTTTTTGCACAGGCTTCATATGTGTACCAGCGTGTCGGCACAGGCAAGCATAACCCTCGCTGTCTCTGGCTGTCGATTCGCACAGTGTCCCGCTTCTGCTGGAACTTCTCGAGAATGATGTGGCGCTTCAGCACGTACTTCGACAACTGCCGCGATTTCTCGATGGCACCATGAATAAATGGAATGTTGCATGCGTCCTTCATAAGAAGATTGAGCGCATGTGCCCCACAGCCGTTGCAGAAGATGCTTGGCCGCTGATTCTCCAGAAGCTTCCATGCGCCGCGCATATTTGAGGCGTTATCTGTGACGACGCTGCACACCTTGTCGCCCCCAATCTGCGTTTCAACTTCGTCAATTGTTTTGCTGATTTGAGCAGCCATGTATTCGGAGGTGTGCTGTTCGTCGGCGGTTGCAACAGAAGACCAAAAAACAGGTTGCTGGAGCGGCGATGTCAGCATGAAGTTCACAATGGCATGGTTGTTGGGATCGGACCATCCATCAGTCACGAGCGACACGTTGGGCTGGGTTTTCAGTCGCTCAATGACATGCTGCTTCTCCCTTTCGTAGACTTTGTCCAGCAGTGGCCCTGCAAGTTTATATCGGCTTGGAAGTTTGAGATCCGGCCGTAGTCGAGAGAACAGGGCAATCATGAGCGGGTCTTCAAGCACACGAAATGGAATTCCCGTGGCATAAAAGGCCTTGGCCACATCAAGCTCGAACTCCATCTGTGTGTACCGGTTACCCCGAGGAGTTGAGAACGGCGTTTTCCTGAACCCTGACGGCGTCGTTTGTGTCGATCCACTCGCGCTCGATCCCGTTGAATGCCTCTTTTTGCGCTTCTTCGACTTGGATGTCGGTGTCTGCGGAGCATAACGCTCTTTCACTGCTGCTGTGATGGCTTCACAGCGACGAATATGAGGACGCAGGTGCCGCCTGGGTTGCGCGCTGCGCTGTCTCCATCCACAGCTCTTGCACTGCACGTCTGGATGTGGCTTGCCCTCTCCCCGCTCGACGAGCACTGTGAAGAGCTCCCAAATCGGGAGCATATCTCTCCCCATGTTCGCTCTCTTGGGCCTACTCCGCTATATGGTCGATCGACGCTGAGAACGATAGAAGAAAGATACAGCTCGCAATGACATAATCCCGCTCATCATCATATTTCGCGATTTTTACCCCGGTTAATTAGCTCGCTAAAAATTACTAACTAAAACTAACTAAAAAAAATTTTAGTTAGTTCCAACCATATACACAACCTACTTCAAGCGTTCTAGAACCGGTTTTGCCCGTTATCTCTAATATCCACATTCCCCCACAGAAACGCACTCTATCGCAGGAACTGGCCGCGGTGAATCGCCGCTAGTCAAAAGCCAGGCGGCAGGCGCGACTCCCCACACAATCCCCCCGCCTCGAGGCCAGAAGCAGACCAGGCCCACAGCAAGCACCACTCTTCGGACAGGCTTCCCCGCGACGCCCTCGGCCCCACGACAGGCTCTCCCGCTCGCTCGCCCTCTCCACCAGACCCGCCAGACGCCGCGGCACCCGTAGCTGCGCTCGCGGGGCCCCACCGCCTCCTGTGGCGCGAGTTACCTGCGCCAAACGTCTCGCTTTCTCCGTCCGCTGGGCCTTTCCCCCGGCGTAAAGCGAGAACTGCACAGCGCCGCGCCGCGCGAGCAGACAGCCCAGCGCGCAGAGGCCTCTGCGTGCTGTTTCCCGACCAGTAGGCGGCGCGCTTCTGTCCAGAGCCGCTGATCTGAGTTTAGAGAGAGCGCGAAGGGAGCTCGTCGCGAGCGTGTCCAGGGGCTCAGGAGCTCGTCCAAGGCGCCCCACAGCGCTCCCCGAGGCGCGAACGGAGCCGCACAGTCGCTGACCCGCGACTACAGACGTCTAGCGCGTGCGAGAGCGTCGTGAGGCGTCGCGGCGTCCGGAGGCAACGACTCAGCCGGCCAGCATGTCCCAACAGGCCAAGGACATTTACTCGGGCATCAAGAAGATCTTCCCGTCTTCACGCCGCAGCAGCTCCAGCTTCTCCTTCGTGGGGCGCAGCTCCAGCTCCAGCCATGCCTTCGACCTAGACGCGGCGCTCTCAGCTGAGACCGCACGGGATGGCGATCACCAGCAGCAACAGCAGAAGCCCGCGCGCAAGAAGAAGGAGCGCGGCTCGAGCTTCTCCTTCTCGGGCTGGAAGGAGAAGCACCGCGCGTCCTCGTCCGTGAGCGAGAGCAGCGACACGCAGACAGGCGTCACCAGCTCCAGCGCCGGCGCTCACATGGGCCGTCGCGGCAGTAAGGAGGACAAGGATAAGGTGGTCATGTCGCTGCCGTACGGCGCCACGGCCGCCACGCCCAAGGGCAAAGCGCCCGAGCTGGACGACACCAGCAACGCCAGTGTGCGGCACTCGATCACGTCGAGCCTCAACAGCGCCTTCCACACGGCGCCGTCCCGCGGCAGCCTCTTTGGCGGCAAGAAGAGCTCGTCGAGCTCGTCGAGCAGCCAGCAGGACGCCGACGCCACCTCGCGCAGACAGCGCCGCAGCTCGCGCCACAGCCGCAACAGCGTGAGCAGCACGGGCAGCGGCGCCGGGAGCGGCGCGAGTACGCCGCACTCGGCCTTCTCGTCCACGTCGTTCGAGCTCCCGACGCAGCCGCCCAAGCTCACGTCGAGGAGTGTGAGCGTGGGCAACGACCGGCCGTGCACGGGCCCACGCAGTGGCCGCACGAGCGGCGTGCACGGGGACGCGGCGCTGCCAGTGACGCCAGGTGCGACGCTCGGCTCGCGCAGTGCGCGCGGCAGTCTGAACGCCGGCGCGGGCCACTCGCTGGCCAGCTACAGCCGCGTCAAGAACGTGAACGCCGCCACGTACCGCGCCAACACCAACTCCATCTCGAAGCTCATGGTGCAGAGTGGCGAGGCGCAGCCGCAGCAGAGAGCGAGCTACCAGCCGCAGAGTCTGCAGCAGTTCCCGCAGCAGCGACCAGCCGGCCGAGACGTGCAGAGTCACAGCGTGTGTGTGGGTGGCGCGGCCGTCTTGTCGCCCACCAAGGCGGCGGGCGGGAAGAAGCCGCGTGGGAAGAAGGAGCGCGGCATGTCGCTGTCCTTCACGTCGTCCAGGAAGAAGGACAAGACGGCGGAGCTCAAGGACAAGGAGATGGCACAGCCGCAGCCGCAGCCGCAGCCCCGGCAGCTCGTGCCGGACGCACAGGCCAAGCCGCAGAGTCGCGCCGAGAAGAAGAAGCTGCAGCGGGAGCGGCAGCGGCAGCAGGACAAGGCGGACGCGGACGCGGGCAAGCCGCACGCGTCCACGTGGGACTCGGACAGCGACGACGACTACGAAGACTCTGCGCGGCCCACGCGCGGCCTGGACCGGCGGTCGCAGAGCATGGACTTCATGGAGCAGGCGCCCACGCACCTCATCTCGAAGATCTGGCGCAAGCTGCCGATCCAGGCGCGGCTCATTGGCGGCCGCGGCAGCATCGACCTGGACCTGCAGAAGGACCGCACGAGCTTCTCGCGCAGCTCGGAGGCCAAGAAGCTCGTGCGCGCCGCGGAGAAGGCGGCGGCGGCCGAGAAGCGGCGCCGCACGAGCTCGGAGCGCACCGTGTCGAGTCCGCAGCCCAAGGCCTCGTCGTCCGAGGAGGACGAGGCGCTGGGCCCGCACGCCAAGCGCACGCGGTTCAGTCTCAAGCTTACGTTCTACCCGTCAGACGCGAATGACGGCACGCGAGGCGCCTACACATCGCTGGAGAGCTACGACGACGTGCTGGTGCGCGTGTGTCGCTTCGCCAGCCACGACCAGCGGCCGACGTCCACCAAGGTCCAGGAGTTCCTCGAGCGGTCCATGGCCTTCCTGCACGGCACGCGCACCAAGCACGGGAACGTGGTGAGCATCGCGAACGAGGAGATCCGCATGTGGCGGCGGCTGGCGCGCCACGACTGGGCACTGGAGGAGGTGACGACGGCGGCGGCCGCCAAGGCGCTGGGCGTGCAGGGCGCCGACGTGCAGGCGCCCAGCTCCCGCTCGAGCTCGGCCGTGACGGAGGGCACGGATAGTGATAGTGACACGAACCAGCAGTCGGCGGCGCGCGGAGTCTCGAGGCGGCTGCAGAGCGTGGCGCTCTCGCGCTCGCTGAGCGAGAGCGTGGCCGAGGAGGAGCCCGAGGAGGAGGAGGACGAGGACGAGGAGCTGGACGTGCCCGAGGGCGTCAAGCTGGACCCGCTGCGCGACGTCGTGAACTGCTGCGTGAACTTTGGCGAGCGGCTCTTCACCACGCCCGAGGTGGCCAAGCTCGTGCGCCTGCAGTTCCTGGTCGAGGAGGACGGATGGATCTAGGCCGGCAGCAGCAGCCAGAGCCGCCAGAGCCCGTTTTTTTATTGTCGACGCGCAGGCCTCAGGCCCCGGGCCACCCGCTGCAGACTGCAGACCACGCCGCAGAGCACAGCAGAGCGTCGCAGAGTATGAGCAGACGCGCCCAGCAGCCGCAGCAGCGAGCCGTAGCGCTCGTTCCGAGGCTGGAGGCGCGAGAATGAAGCCTTTTGATGCACGGACGACATGTACCCATGTGGATGGCTACACTGACCACAACGTACCCATTTGACAGGCGACTCGGGCCCAATGCTGCTGACTCATTCTAGCCGCAGGTGGCTTTCATTCTCGACACGAACACACGCAAAGGCTTGGGACTCGCCAACACGACACAGACGCTCTTCTCCTCCTCCTCCTTCTCTCTCTCTCTCTCTTGGTCAAATGGGCACGTTGCAGAGCGCCACAATGTCCCGGCGGCGGAAGCGGAAGGGCCCGCAGTAGACGCACGAGTTGACGATGCGCACCAGCAGGCGCAGGTCCTGCCGCCGCGAAATGGGCGGCGGGTCGAGCCACGAGACCTCTTCTCGGCGCTCGTGCTGCTGCTGCTCGCTCTGCTTGTCCGAGCTGACGCTGCCGGTCGCCGAGTCGGCCACGTCGCTCTTGTCCGCATGCCGCCGCTTGTGGATCCAGCCCGACACTGCGCGTCGAAGTCGCGCCTTTCCTCTGGGCGCCGCGCCTTCCTCGACAGGCTCGGCGCTCGAACTGGCGGCGCTGGACTGGCGCCGCAAGCGGAAGCTGCCGAGCAGGCCGCCGGGCTTGTCCGCGCCCACGCTGCCGTCCTCGGAGCTGCTCGGACTGGCGCTGGTGGCGCCTGCTTGGCGCTGCTGCTCTTGCTGCTCTTGCTGCTGCTGGAACTCGCGCTCTTCTCCGTCCCAGTCAAAGTGCGCGAGGCGGCGCCAGCGCTTGACGTCGTTGCTGGAGAAGCGCTTGTCCTCGCGAAAGCCCGGCAGCCAGGGCGGCTCGTCCCCCGTGGGCTGCCCCAGGTACACGGCCGAACGGTAGAGGAACTCGGCGATCATGAGCGGCACGGAGCGCTCGAGCGGCGGCCCCAGCGCGTCATCCGCGAAGCTGCTGGCGCTGCAGCTGCTGCTGTCGTCGGCCGGCTCGTCGTCCCCCCACTCCATGGGGTCGTGCAGGAAGTCGGTCGTGTGGAAGAGCCCCGCCACCTTGAAGAGCAGCTCGTCGTAGCTCTCCACCGTCGGCCTCGGCGCCTCCTCCGGGTTGCCCAGCCGCTGGAACGTCACCTTCCGGCGGCGCCGCGGCTTGATGCTTGCCGCGGACTGGTGCCGCGTCAGCGCCGTGGTCGTGAGTCCGCGTCGGCGCGACACGCCGCCTACAGCCAGGCAGGACGGCGGCGCAGTGGCCGTCGCCTGCGTGGCCCCAGCCTCGTCGCGCGGACTAATGGGCGCGCTTACGCCTCGCCGCCGGGTGACGCGCTGCGCCACGGTCGGGGACGACGGCAGCGACGCCTTGCGACGCGCCAGCAGCGGCGCGCGCGCGTCGCTAGGCAGCAGCAGCGGCTCTGGCAGCGGCTCGCTGGCCTGCGTCGTGAGCAGCGACCGCGCGTCCGGGTCAAAGTACTCCACGGGCATCTCGCGCTGCAGCGGGAGCAGGTAGCAGTGCGTGTGCGTGTGCGAGGCTGGCTGCGGCGCTGGTGGAGGCGGTGGCGCTGTGGGCTGTGGCAAGCCGAGGGTGTCGCGTCGCGTCTCGGCTTGGCAGTGAGAGCAAATGGCGTGGCCACTTGCTGGCTTTGGCTCGCCAGGAACGGTGGAAGGCGGCGGATGGAAGCACGCGGACGCGACGCGCGACGCGCGACGGCGAGAGCCCCTGGTGCGGCCGTGAGCAATCTCCGCGGGCAGGTGGCGCGCCACAGGAGGCAGGCGACAAGCGGTTCTGCAGGTTCTGCGCTTCGGTGGCAAGGCGCATGTGGGGCTCTTCCGTGCAGTCGGCGCTTCCGGCTTCCTGCGTGTCGCCTCGGAATGATCGCGACGCGTCGCAGCCCGTGACACGCATGGGGCCGCTTGTAGGAGGAGGCGTGGCGCCTGCCCGGGGCAGTTCAAGTGGCGTGATCATTGCGGGACACTGAAGACCATCGTAGAGGAGAGGGTCGGCGGCACCCCTTTCCGCAGCATCACGGAAGCGGGGAGAGGGCGGCCAAAGGGTTTCTGCCAATCAGATGCCCGCGTTTCGCCACTACCGCACCAATCCCGGCGCCAGACGGCCGCAAATCGCCAACATCGAAGCCGCCATTCTCCAGAAGACACCATAGTGAAAGCAAGCTGTGATCAGTTTCCAGGGTCGCTCGGACGGCGATTTACCCCGTTGTGAGCACACCTTCTCGCCTTCAGGCGGGGCTCAAACCAGTGCGCGACTCTCCTTGGCGCTGCAACACGAGGCTACAACTCGTGGCGGGCGGCGGTGGCATCTGCCAATTTGTCTGGCTGTAGCCCCTTTTGCGGCGATGAACAGACTACAAGACCCACAGGCAGTGCGTGGAGATTGTGCGACCAGAGAGGAAGCCGAACCACAGGCAAACAGGCGTACGACGTACTTGTGGCGGTCTCCGGAGCATGGCGGCTGGACAACGAACGATGGCCGCTTCGCCCAGGGATTTCCAAGAGGGGGAGAAATGCCAGGCCTTCCATTGGTCAATATTACCGCATATACGTGCTTTGGTTGGCTAAATCTGTGCGTTCTGATCGACGGGCTGTCAAACGTTATACGTGCCCTATTTTCACCTGACACAAGAGCGCTTGCTGCGAACAGTGAAGCTTTCGCCAGCTCTCCTGCATGCAGCTGATCCAACGGCCGGTCTGACCAGCTAGCATGCACTGACCTCCACTTGGCTCCACAGGCCGTTCTGTCCAAGTACTCCGTTTCCCGGCTGGCCACTGCGGTCTGCCCACCAAACACGGTCGCCAGCCGCTGATTTCGGCACGGCCCCTCTCACTTTATAATGTCGTCCCCTGCCTTCCACGGAGCTCAACCACGTGAACTCGGTGCCCAGAAGCATGCCACGCCTCCTGCTGTGGCCCGCAGTGCGTCAGCGCCACCTCCAGCCAACGTTAGATGCGCGTCTCTTCTATAAAAACTAATGCCTTTTGCCTTCAACTTCAACGCGTGACTGCGCCCACGCACGTCCACGTCCGGCCGAACCTGTCCCCTCCGCCAGTGCGTCCACGCACGTCCACGTCAGGCCAGCTCCGAGACGCTCATGTTGCTGCGCGTGGAGTTCCACGAGATGAGGCGCTGGTTGAACGGCAGCAGAATGGGCTGCGGGTTGCGGCCTGCCTGCTCCAGGTCGCTCTCCTCCGTGGCGCTGGACGTGGCCGTGTCACTCGACTCGCCGCGTTCTCGGGCTTGTAGCCGTTTCGCCTCCTGCGCCGCCGCTCCGCGCTCCTGCAGCGTACTTGCGGCCTGCAGCACAGGACTGAGCCGCTGCACCGACTCCAAGAGCGTCGCGTTCTTCTCCGGCCGGCCGAAGCCGCGACGCCGCTGCTGCTGCTGGTAGTAGTCCTTGGGGATGGCGATGATCTCGCGCAGTTTCGTCTCGAACCGCCGCTGGTACTGCACGGGGTCGATCGCAGAGAGCCCCTCGGCGTCCTTCTGCTGCACGTGCACCTTCCAGAAGCGCTCGAGCTGCTTCTGCAGCGTCCACGTCTGCAAAATGTCAATCACGCCCACGTAGTAGTAGCCCGGCCCGAAGACGCGCTTGCTCTTGCGCATGGAGCGTCGCGGCCGCGGCTCCTGGCTACCCTGCAGCAGACTGCGGTCGCTCACGTCGCCAGGACGGAAGAGCGAGTGCACGCTCGGCCCCGCGCTCAGGTTCAGCTGGTTCCCGGACGACGCCGTACTGGCGTTGGCCGCCGAGGACGGCCAGCTCGCGTCCGACGACGAGGCCGACACGAAGCTGTCGTTGCTGATGGTGGCGCTGCTGGTCCCGTTGGTCGTCTTGTTGGCAGCCGTGTTGGTGGCCGTGAGCTGCGCGTTGTCGGGCTGGTCCACGGCAAACTCAATGTCCATGACGCCCAGCAAGAGGCTGTAGTCCATGATGCCCAGGTCGCACAGGAAGAGCGAGTCGTCCCGCAGCTGCTCAAAGAGCTCCAGCCCTTCCTCGGCGCCGATGCGCATGCGAGTGCGCAGGTCGTTGTCCTTGAGCACCACGTTGGGCTCGTGCAGCCCCACGACGTTGGGGCACTGCAGCGAGCTCTTCTTGGCGCCGTACTTGAAGAGCATGGAGCAGTGGCGACACTTGACCTTGGCGCCGCGGCGTGGCCGCTTGTAGCTGCGGTTCACCCAGGAGCCCTTGATGTCGAAGCGGTGGTGGATCTGCACGCCTTCCTCCATCACGTCGAAGAGGTTCTCCATCACCACAAAGTAGAACTTGCGCTCGTAGAGCGTGATCTTGAAGCAGCCGTAGAACTTGGTCACGAGCGAGCACGGGTTCGCGATCAGGTACTCGGCGTAGTTGTCCGCGATCTCGCACAGGAAGCGCGCTTCAGCCTCGGCCATGGACTTGACAATGTACTTTTTGTCGCCGCTGAAGAACATGAAGGCCCCGCTGGCGCCTTCGCTGATGTTGGGTTTGGTGCTCGTCTCGAAGGACCGGCGGAAGTCCGCCGACTTGATGCCGTACGCCGACCGCAGCTCCGCGAACGCTTGGGGTTTGTAGGGCGTGAACCGGATGGACGCCGCCGCCGACGCGCTCGTGTCAGTCCGAGGCGATTGCAGCGCCGACGTCGCCGTCGTCGATGCAGACGACGGAGTGTGCCGCCGATCACGTGGCTGTGGCTGGGATACGGCCGGTGGCCGCTGCCCCTGAGGGATCTCAAAGCTGAAGACGTCGCTGTCGCTGTGTCTCTTTGGACGCTTCGGTGGTTGGCCCGCGCTGCTGTTGCGCTTGACGCCCACCGAGTTGAGCACCCCCTGCACGCTGCTGAGCACCCGATGACCGCTGTCCACCAGTCCACTGCTGAGGGAGCCAGCACCGGACAAGCCCGTGGCTTTCGTGGCCGCGTGCGGGTCGTAGCCTCTAGCACTGGCGCTGTGCTGCTCCAGGTCGTCCTCGTCCTCACTCAGCCCCAGCACGAGCTCTTGGGTGGGCGACCGGTCTCTCATCCGCAGGAGGTCCTCCTCCGCCACTTGGATAGCGCGCGTCATGCCCTCAATGGTGAAGTAGATGAGCTCCTCCTGCAACGCCGTGTTGAGCTGCGCGCTGAACTTCTTGTCGGCCGAATCGGTGGAGAATTGCAGCCAGTTGGCCTTCATCTCGCCCGGACTGTTGATCATGAACCAGACAAAGTAGTCCACGGCGCCGCGGCCAGAGAGCGAGAAGGTGAAGGCGCGGAAGATGCGGCTGGGCGCCAACTGGCCCGTCTCGTCGTACATGGTGCGTGTCTGGAAGGAGAGCGCGTACCAGATGAAGACGACGGTCCAGTAGATGGTGTAGCTCGTGATGGACAGTGCGCCGTTGCGCAGCATCTCGCGGCGCGTCGTGAGCGTGTCCCGCAGTCCGGACCGCAGGCGCTTCATGCCGAAGACCAGCACGGCGATGCCCGAGAGGTAGAACACGATCATCCACATGTAGAAGAGCAGCCAACTGGCGCGGTTGAGCCGGAAAAAGTCGCGCTCGGACGGCTCGCCCGACGTGTTGCGACTCGTCCAGCAGTAGTTCCCGTCCGCAATGCCGTGCGCGCCCGGCACGAAGGATGTCATGATGCCCGAGAGCGCGCCAGCCGAGTATACGAGCAGCGTGTACTTCTTGCGGTTGGCCTTGACGCTCATGAAGGGGTTCGTGAGTGAGACGTAGAGGTCCACGATCTGCGCAAAGTACCAGCAGTCGCTCGAGAAGTAGAGGAACTGCGTAACGCCCGAGAGGTACGCGCACGAGTCTTCCTGCTCCGGGTTGTACATGCCCAGGTCCAGCAGCAGCGGGTCTAGCAGGAAGCGCAGCGCCAGCAGTATGTCCACCACGCACTTGTAGTAGATGAGCGGGTTCGGGTGCGCCTGGAAGCTCTGCACGCCGTGGTACGTCACGAACACGAGCACGCACAGCGTAAGCGTGAGCAGCGAGCCGAAGACGAGCCCCGAGTCGATGCTGTAGCCGTCCAACGAGTCCACCGTCTCGGCCAGCGTCACCGTCACGAGCAGCAGGAGCACGCCGGCTGCCAAGACGCCGTAGCCCGCGCGAGACCAGGACCGGAAGTCCACCTGCGGCTTGAGGATCTGCCCGATGGTCTCGTCCAGCCCGCCGCTCTCGTCGATGACCTGCAAGTCGAACTCTTGATGTGGCGACAGCTCGAGCGGATCCGGCCCGCCGCCGCGTGTGAGTCCGAAGAAAGACTCGCGCAGGCCGCCGCCGACGTTGGACGACATGCGCGAGAGCGAGCGGTGTGAGTCCCGCACGGCGAAGGAGCTGCGCGTCGACGTCTTGCTGTTGGGCGGCGAGCGCCGGAAGCGCAGATTCACGCCCGAGTCGGCCAGCCCCGAGCGCGTTGTCTCGCCCGACGTGTTGGAGTGCACGGACGAGCTCACACGCTGCTGGCGAAGCGGGTGCGCCGCCTCCGCCTCGTACGCAGTGCTGTCGATGGACACGCGCCGCGTTGGGCTGCGCTGCGCGTCGTGCAAGGCACCAGGCTGACGGAGCGCCGACCGCAGCGTCGGCGACGGCGAGCGTGGGCCGGTCTGGCTGTCCGTTTCGCTCGCGTCCTGCTCGTTCACAGGCGGTCGCACGACGGACTGGAGCGGCGGCGTCATGGGCGCTGAAGACGCGGACTCGCTCTGCTCTTCCCGTGCATCGGCGTCCACGCTCGCAGCAGCGGCTTTCGTCTCCACGGAGTCCATCGCGGACGTCGGACCAAGGCTTCTTTGCTCGCCGACGCGACTCTAGACGCTCCTTAGCCGTCGCGGTCGCAGCTGGCAATGCGCAGGAGCCTGGCGCTGTGTGGGGTATGCGCTGCTTCGCCTGTGGAGCGGCCCGGGAGGAGCAACGGCCGTGCGAAGTGACGGATCGAGCAGCTCCGCTTCACTTTGTGGAGCTCCTCGCTGAGCAGCGCGACGCAGAGTGTCCCTCCCGTGGGTACGAGTTGGATTTTCTGGTTTCGCGCTGGTTTCGAGACTGTATTTCGCACTAAGTGGTGTGAATGCACCGAGATGGAACCAAAGGTTGGAGCGATTGGGGGTGAGACGGCGCCGCGGAGGGGAAACTGAAGTAGACCATGGCGACCATGGCGTGGCTGCAGGCGTGGCGAGCTCTGCTGCGCGCCCAGGAGCGAGATCGACTGCTCGTTGAGGTGTGTGTTGTGCTAGGCCAAGCCCTTCCGCCGCGCCAGGAATGCCGAGACGTTGCCGACACTTCTTCGCCTCGCTCGGCAGGGTTCACCAACCGCTTTCTGTCGACAAGGCTCGTAACCACTGCAACCTTGGGTAATTCTGTAATTTTGACCAAGACTATGCCTGGCGGCGAAAACTCAGTTTGCGACCAGGAAACGCGAAGCCAAAGGCCGGCGAACACCATGCGCGCGACACTCCGCCGCATGAACCAGGAGTCCATGTCCGGGACTCACCTCCCGTTTCGTGCCATAGCGCAGGCCAGCAGCCCTTCATGGTGGCGGCGGGCCCCACGCCCCACGCCCCACACCCGCCAGCGCCCCCATTGGTGCCAGACAAGAAAATGTACCCAAACTGCCAACCTGATTTTTCTCTCTTCCGCAAATGTGACAATAGAAGCCCCGGCGTGTTTTATTGCCACAGGACAACTTCACGAGCCAATCAGAACGACATGTAAACCGTTCCGCATAAGTCCGATTGGTAATTACGGCACCAAGACAGAGCTTTTTACGCAACCAATCGAATCACCTGCGGGATTGGATGGATGGCGCGCCCAGCGCGGCCGGCTTTGGCCGTATATGAGCGGCACAGTCCGAAGAAAAGTTCCTTCCAAAATGGTGCGTGTGGTGACGGCTCTGGCGTCTTGCGGGGCTGCTCGCGGAGGCGGTAGCGCCCGCCTAGCGGGTTGCTGCGTACCGGCGGGTAGCGCTGCGTGCGGCGCGTCGCCCGGTGCGCTTGCGGGTCTCGACGGCGCGGTGTAGCGCGCGAACCGGAGCATCCCGCGATGCGATTCCCGCGGTGGATGCATGCACGGACCATAGCGACTGACGAGCCTGCGCGTGCTGCTGTGCTGTGTGTTGTGGTGACTGCGCGCGAACGCGGACAGCCTTCGCACAAGACGTTCCGCACCAAGAAGATCCTCGCCAAGAAGGCGAAGCAGAACCGCCCGATCCCGCAGTGGATCCGTCTGCGTACTGACAACACGATCAAGTACGTCTCGCGGCATGGAAACCTGCGCTCCAGCCACCATTCTTGCCCCCACAGCCAGCTAACGCGCCGCTCTTTGCTCTCTGCGTATTGCATTTCAGGTACAACGCCAAGCGTCGTCACTGGCGTCGCACCAAGCTGGGCCTGTAAGCGACTTACAGCCCAGTCGGCAGTCGCAGCTCTTCGGGTTGGCGAGTGCAGGAGGCGGTGGACGTCGCGTGTCGAGATCCCGTGGCTGGCGGCGCAGCGCCTTGCAGTGCAGCGCAGTCGGCAGATCTGGAGGCCGTGCGTCGCGTCTGGGTCTCTCTCGTTGGTTCCGCTTCGTCTCGGCCAGGCTTCATCACTCGCTGGCACTCTGCTGCGTGTGACGCTGCGGACGCTGCGATGGAGCTAGCTCGGAAGCTCACGTGGACGTGAATCACTGGCGCGTCCACAGCCAAGTCATAGCGTGCAGAACCAATGGTAGCGGATAACCAGGAGTGAACAATATCTTGAGAAGGACGAAGCCGTCTCCGTCTTACTGCCGAGTCCGTTAGCTTCCAGCTCGCGAGCTCACACCGCAGCCAGCTTCACCCACGCTCTCGCAATGCTTCAGGACGCTCCATTGGCCTTCACAGGGCCCCCCTCGACCTGGCGCGGCTGCTGTGAGCCTCGTACCGACCCCAGGCAGACCCGAAGCCATCCACGTGCTAGTCGTCGTCGTCGTCGGCGTCCTTGGTCTCTCCGTCGTCGTCGGCAAAGTCGGGCTCGTAGCGCTGCAGTCGGCGGCGCAAGTCGCGCAGCTGGTCGTTCTTGTTGGCCACCATGCGCTTCATGGACTGGAACTGCGGTGTCTGCGCCACGTGCTGGCGCCCGTCCGCCACCTGCTGCTCCAGCTCCTCCGTGCGCTCCTCGGCCTGCGCCAACTTGCGCTGCAGGCGTCGCAGCTCCTTGGCGTGCGCCGTCTCGGCCGCCTCGTATTGCTGGCGAGACGTGAGCCTGGCCGCGCGGAGCTCCTCGTCGTGGGCCTCTTGCTCGCGCTGCAGCCGCGTCTCGAGCTCTTGCGTCTGAGCCACCTGCTTGACCGTGGCCTTGGCGGTGGGCATGGCGCCGATGGCCGCCGAGCCGCGCGAGTCGCCGCTCACCCACTCGGCCACGCTGAGCTGCTCCACGCGCTCGAGCAGCTCCTTGTCCTCCACGAGCGCAATGTCCAGGTCCAGCGCCAGTCGCTACGGGCCACAAAGAGAGCAGCACGGCGGCCACACGACGCGCGTGAGGCCTAGAGAACAGGGACAACACGGCCAGCTAGGCCGGGAGCGAGTGAGCGAACCACGCACGCTGCCCTCCGCCTCCATGAAGATCTGGCGCAGCAGCAGCGCCATCATGTTGATGGTGTCCTGCAGCTCGCTGCGGATGTTGGCCTTGACGGCGAAGCAGAGCGACGTGATGGCCTCGTGGATGTCCTTTTGGCTGTAGACCTCGTCGGCCGACAGCCGGTCCGAGCGCGTGTCCTCAAAGTCCGCCTCCACGTTCTCCAGGTGCGTCTTGAGGCGCGCGCGGAAGAACTTGAGGAACTTCCCCAGCTACAACTCGCGCAACCACACACACACGCACACACAAGACGGAGCAGCTCAGTGCTTCCTCAGACCCCACGCGACAGTCCTGGCGGCATGAGCGTCGCGGAGAGCCAACGCACCTCCGCCTGGTGGTGCTCGCTCACGCGTGCGGCCATGGCAACGCTCGGGCTCAGGCTCAGGCTCAGGCTCGCGGCTCTTGACTGCTTTCTGCCCGCTTCACGAGTGTCGGAGGCCGTACAAACGCCTGGAGGACGCGAAACGACGCGTCCTTTCGCCTCCCAGCAGCTCCACCTCAAGATCCCGAGCCAAAACGGAGACAGGCCGCTCTCGCGCGCTCTCCTGCTGCTCCTGCTGCTCCTGCTGCTCCTGCTGCTCCTGCTGCTCCGTTTACCACTGCGACAGCCTGCGGACGAGTCGCAGACGCACACAGAGCTCTCCAGCAGCGCCTCTGCTCCCCAGACAACTTGCAGGAGGACGTAGTGGCGTCCATACTGGTCACAAGACGCTGAAACCTCACATGGGGGGCGTGTCTGGCCGCGCACAGCGAGTTGCGCTGGCTACAGAGCCCTCGAGACCTTCCAGCGTCGTCGTGACGCTGCTGGACGGCGCGGAAGCCAATGCACGCGTCACGGTCTGGCGTCGGCGGCGTCGCTGCTGCTCAAGCGAGCTGTGGATCTGCTCGCACTGGCGCATGAGCTCCATCTGCAGCGACGCCCGACACGCACCCGGGCCCAGAGCTTGTTCGGCCGCCTGCTGCGTGCTGTGCGTCTCTCGAGCTGCCCAGTGCGGCCGTGTGGAGCGCGTTGGCTGCTTCTCCCAGAGCAGCAGCGGCTCGCGCTTGTGCGGCTCTGGCTGGGGCGTCTCGGCCTCGTCTCGCTCGCTGGCAGCCAGCGCTGGAACTGCTGGGAGCTGGCGTCGCCTCTGTGCCTCTTCTCGCAGCCGTCGACGCCGAGCCTTGCGCTTGGAGCCCTCCTTCGCCAGCTGCTCTCGATAGACGCGCTGGTCCTCGAGCCGTTGGGCCTCTTCCGCATCTTCCAGCACCTTGGCGCGGCGTGCAGCTTCGTTGTCCACTTGCTGCTGGAGCTGGTCGTGCAGTGAGGACGCCAAGGCATTGGGACGCTGCTCGTCCACGGGTGAGAGCTCGTCTGCGAGCTGCGGGAAGTGGATGCAGCTGAAGTGCACGGGCTGCCGCAGGACGACGGCGCCGTGGGCCAGGAGCTGCGTCACGAGCACCGCGTTCTGGTTGCGGTAGGCCCACATGAGCGGCGTGATACCTGTCTGAGCGTGCCGTAATAATTGCAACGTATGCGGAGGTAAAAAGTGAAAGGTTGTTATCGATCGTGCAGTCATTGCGGGACGAACCTTGCAGGCGATGTTCACGTCGGCGCCGTGCTGCAGCAGCCACACGGCTACGAGCGGCAGGTTACGCTCGCACGCCACGTAGAGCGCCGTCTGGTTCAGCTACAGCCGCCACGGGCGCCACAGCAAGCGCCACCCGACGGCAATAACCGCAGCACACCCGTGAGTTTGCAGCCGTTTGCACGGCCGAGCGACGACACTGGAGGCGAGCCACGCACCACATTGGGCTGGTTCACGCGTGCCCCGAAACGCAGCAGCACCGCGAGCGTCTTAACGTGGCGCTTGCGGCCTTTGTTGCCCAGTATGCCTCTGTCACGCAGCCGCGACAGAGCGTGAGAAGCCACCAGTCTGCCGCCATCGTCCATACATACTCGAGTGGGGGTCTACCTGGCTGCGCAGATCAAGGGCGAGTCTCCGCGCTCGTCCTCGTCGGCCCCGAACGCGCCTTCCTCCCGCCGGGCGTTCGGGTCCATGCCCTGGCGCAGCAGACGACGCACGGCGCCGTGTCGGCCCTGAGCCGCCAGCGCGTGCAGGTGGTCGAAGCCCAGCTCCCGGTCCAAGAAGCCGTGCTGGATGTCGGCGTACGGCCAGATGCACGAGCTCGCGCGGCTGCCCATGGCGTCGCCACACCACGTCGCGCAGTAAAGCCGCAGGGAGAACGCGTTGCAGGTGCCTGGCTAATCGGAGCTGCTCGCTGGTGGCTAAAAGTGTAGCCACTTCCGCTTGGAGGGCGCCGTGCTGCGCCCCGATTGGGTGGGACCAAGATAGCGACATGTACCCGTTATAAGGTACCCTTGAAAATGCACAGTAGAAACGACTGCCTCTGCAGCCAGCTCCCAGTTAAATACCACTTGTCTCCCTACTTAACTTACTGCAGCCGAAGCAACGCGCCTGCGTCCACTCTCCTGCGTCCACGCACGTCCTTCCCATTTGTATAGACACTCGGGCCGCGCGGCTCCGTCCGCAGGCGTCCGTCCACCACGCCGAGCGGCCCGCCTCACTCACTGCATGGTGCGGCGCAGCTTGTTGCGGAAGTCCTTCTTGAGCGCCGAGAGCACATGGATGTCGTCGTGCAGGTCGGCGATGAGGTGGTCGGGTGCCTTGTTGTCCTTGCGCAGCGCCGCTAGCAGCACCTTCTTGTTGTGCAGCGACTCGAAGATCACCTCGAAGTTCTGCAGCAGCAGCCCAAAGTACTTTTGCTCGGCCAGCGCCGCGCGCAGCGACACGTCCACGCCCGACGAGTTGTTGCTCGCGTTCGAGTTGGCCGTGTTGCTGCTGCTGCCCTCCTCGCCCGTCGTCTCCGAGTTCTCCGTGCTGCCCTCCTCCTGGTTGAGCGAGCTCCCGTGCGCGTCGCCGTTGGCCGCGTTGGCCCCGGCCGCGCCACCGGCCACGCCGCCCGAGCCCACGCCGCCCGAGGCGTCCCCAGCCACACGATAGGCCGCCATGGCCCGAGCGCCGCCGTAGCCGCCCGAGGCGCTGGTGGGGCCCGTGCGCTTGAACCGCTTGTGGCCGCGCATGAGCGGGGAAGCCGACGAGTTCATGAGCGTCGCCATGCCCGAGGCGGACGCGCCGCCCGGCTGCTGGCCCACCTGCTGCTGCTGCACTTGGGCCTGCTGCGCTTGTTGCTGCTCGTGCACGATGGACTCGGTCGCCTCGCTCGTGCACTTCTCGTCAATGTACTCGTTCGACTTGATGAGGTGCAGCAGGTCCGGCCGCGCGTGCAGTCGCTGGTGCAGGTAGTACACGTCCGGCCGGCCTTCGCAGAAGTTAATGTAGTCGCGTTCGTCCACACCTACAGCAAGCAAGAGACCACAACACACGTCGCGTTAGTGGACGCAGCTCCGCGGATGCACCTCGACGGGCACACACGCCCCAATCTCCGATGCCACGCACGGCGGACGTCCAGCCGCGTGGCCCTCAGCGTCTCACGGCGCGGATCCGAGCGCGGACGACCGAGAGGCGAGGCGAACTGGACACCCCCGGGAGGCCAGAGGCGAAAGGCAGGGGTGCTCACTCTTCATACCAGCGGCCGTAAACTCGAAGCATGTCTTGGTGTACGCGAAGCTCAGCTCCTTCCAGATCTCCCAGAGCTGCATGCTGCTCCACTTGAAGTTGCGCGAATTGGTGGCGCTGCCCGAGCTGCCGTTGCCGCTGCTGCCGCCCGAGGACGAGCCGCCGCCACTGGGGTGCTGCCGCTGCAGCAACATGATGTACTCCTCGCGAATGTCCACCCAGAACTGCCAGCGCGAGAGCTCGGCCGCCAGGCGGTCCACAAACTCGGGCGACAGCACCACATCCACGAGGCGGATCACGTCCTCGGACGTCACGGGCACCTCCTTGTACTGCGCGTCCAGCTTGGTCTCCTCGTCCAGGAAGTAGCCGCCGTTGCTGTTGCTGTTGCTGTTGCTGTTGCCAGTGTTGTTGCGCGACTGAGACCCGCCGCTCTCGCCGCTCGACGGCGGCGACGGGCTCTGGCTGCCGTAGCCCTGGCTGTAGCTCTGGCCGCCACGCGAACGCGAGGCCCGCGGCCCGTACGGAGACGGCGACTCGTAGCGCGTCGGGTAGCGGCCGTTTGGCGCCATGTCCGCGCGGCCGCCGCCGGGATTGCCGCCGATGCTGGGGCGCCGGACGTCTCGTCGCTGCTGTTGGGAGGACGTCGCCTGCGTGGACGGAGCGCTGCTGCCGTCTCCGCGAGAGCTCGACGCGTGGCCCGCGGCCGAGCCGTCGGCCACGTCCTTGAGCCGCTGGTTGCGATAGTAGCGGTAGAGCGCCTCCACCATCACGTGCTTCTTGACGTTCTTGAGTCCGCGCAGCTTCAGGTGCGAGCACTTCTTGCGCAGCTGCTTGGACGTCCACGTCTCGTAGCGCGTGCCGTCGCGCGGGTGCCGCGCCTCGCCCGACGGCTCGTACAGCGCGGGGTCTTCGTGGGGCGGCGCGCCGTAAAGTTGCGTGTGCGTTGGCTGCTGTTGCGCGGCGGACGACTGCAGTTGCGCTGGGCGCTGGCGAGCGCCGCTGCCGCCGTTACTGTTGCCCGAGCTGCTGCTGGGTCCACGTCGAGGCGCTGGCGGACCGCTCGCGGGCTGCGCCTGCGCCAGCGCGTTGAGGCCCATGGCCGGAGCCGCGCGGCTGCCGTAGAGCTCGCGCTCGCGCTCGTAGTACGGCTCGTAGCGCGGCGCGGGCAGGTGGCGCTTGACGCCGCGGCCGCTGGAGGCTGCGGCTGGCGGTTGCGGCCCGCCGGCCACAGTGTTCATGGCGTTGTTGCTCGAGGACGCCTGCGCCCAGGCCTCGCCGCCCATGGGCGGGGACGACACGGGGGACAGCCCCTCGGTCTGTGGCTGCTGCTGCTGCTGCTGGGCCACATGGTGGTAGCCGCCCATGCGGCCACTGCGCACGCCGCCGTCCGGGATAAAGTACTGCGGCTGCGGCTGCGGCTGGCGCCGCATCTGCGCTGGGGACGCCAGCGGCGCGTTCACGGTGAGCGACGACGGCCCGAAGAGGTAGCGGCCGCGGCCCATGAGGTGCTCGCGGCCGGCGGCGGCCTGCGGCCCGTGTGTGGCTCGCTGCGGCGGGGCTGTAGACGTCTCTGGCTGGGCGGCCCCGTCCGCGTCCACGGTTTGCTGGGTGCCCGGCCGCTGCAACACAGTGGGCAGACGCCGCAGCGGACTGCCGTCGCCGCTGCTCGAGCTCTGCTGCTGGCTGCTGCCGTGGTGCGACTCGGGGCTCTCGCTCTGCTCGGCCGCGCGGCCCGTCGTGGGGCTGCGGCTGCCGTTCTCGGCGGATGGGGCCGCGGTGGCCGCGGTCGTGGTCGTGGTCGTGCTGGGGGCCGCGGTCGAGGCCGCCGCCGATGTGTCGCCACTAGTGCTGGCGCCGGTAGTGGCCGCGGACGGCGAAGTGGACGCGGCGGTGGTCGTGGTCACGGCTGCGGGCGTGGCCGCGCCGCCCGGGGGCTCGCTGTTGAAGCTGTTCATGGCGCAAGGGGCCGTGGCCAGTGAGCTGGTGGCCTGCTCTGCGACTCTAGCATACAAACGTCGAGACAAAGCGCACGCGGAGGTGAGCGCCGCGCACAGCACGCGCGAGCCGCCAAGCTGGCCGCTTCTTCGCTCTGGAGACTTGGCCACACGGGGCAGTCACACACACTTACCAGCTTTGCGGGGCGCCGAGTGTCTGGGCGTCGGTTCTCTTGGGTTCACTATGCTGAAAGCCGCGGCTGGTTGGTTGTTGCTCGGGGCTGCGAATTCTCTTGTGTGGCCGGGGCGGCCGCGGTCGGGGGGCGAGGCAAGAAAGACTGAAGGACCTGCAAGACTTGATATGTACGAAATGCCGGCGGAGCGTCTGTGAGCCCCGGCGCTGGAACACGACCGAATTCCCCGAGCTTCGGGGCCCACGTACGGGCGTTGCGCGCGTTCTGTTGCCGCCCCCGCCCGTTGCGTTTGGCAAGCCCGCAGAGAGACGTGGTGAACGGGGCCACGCTGCGTCCGCGCCTAGGCAGCGGGCGGCTAGCAAAGGCGACGAAAGAAGGCGGGTCGCAGTCGTATGGGACGCAATATGCGCCTATATTAGCGAGGCGCAGCCGACGGGAGGGGGCGACGCAGAACTTTGTATGTAGGAAATTCGGTTTTCAGATCTCTGGGGCCGACTGTAGTCGTGGCAAGAGGATTTCCGAAAGTTAGATATATTTTGAGAAACGACGCCGAGCGACAGGGCGCGTATAGCCGACCGAAGTCGGGCAAGTAGGGCTCGGGGAGAAGTTGGCGAGGAATCCTGCAAAAATAATGGTTGCACAGTTGCGCCCTAGAGTATAGACTTACGTTGGCTCTGCCGATGGCCAGAAGGAATACAAACCCGGTGTATTTTCCAGTCCAATCGGTGCACGGCGACCTGCACTAAGCTTAACGGGCAGGTGAGGTCTGCATCCGCGTGCGACAGCGAATGCTTTTCGTCACTTGGCTAGAGCTCAGCTGAGAGTCTGGAATCATCGGCAGATGGGCGTGAAATAAATGGCTCTCCTAGGTAGGTAGGACCTGCGGCGTCTTTGCGGCCGGAGCCAGTCCGCCGTCGCCGAACATGGTCGAATTCCGGGCGCGACGCTCCAAGTGACTTGTGGCGTGCCGTGCGTCGCCTATGACATGAAGGTAGTGGTGGTGGTGGTTGCGAGGTCCTTGCGGCACCAGAGCTCGAGGACGTAGCAGGACAAGACCTCGCAGCCGAGCCAATCTACGGACGCCCAGCCTCGGAGTATGACGACCTAGCGCGTTTGCGCCGCTCGAGCTGGCTGCCATCTCCGCGAGACAACTTTGACAGATGGTCGGCGTCCCGCACCGGAGACACCGGAGATGTCACGTCGAGGGCGGGCACGTGGCCTCGCTGGCAGCAAACCCATCTAAACGGCTGACTGCAAGCCCGGTAGAGCATGCTGGCCGCGGGTCTGCTGCTTGGGTTCCCCCGCCCAAGTGCGGGTCGGAGTTGACCGGACCGTCCATCTGGTGTGCTCGTTGACATCCATTTTCAAGATCGACGACCAGATTGGGTTTCTACCAATCCCAACCGGTAGTTGCACGACCAGGTGTAAGGCCGCATGCGATTGGATGAAAGAATGGACGGAGTGGCGGGCCGAGGTTTTTCCAGTCCGGAGTGAAAAACCTCGGGCTTCTGGAAAGATGGAAAATGCCGTTTTATGGAAATCTGGGGCCGTTTTTATGCATACAAAACCCAAGTACACCTCCCCCATGCGCTGGATTTCCGGAAATCCAGCGCATGGGGGAGGTGTACTTGGTTTTTGTAAGAGCGCGTCTTTCACGGCCGCGTCCTGATCGAACCGTCCTCGAAATCACATGTATACAGACATTGAGACTGTTCATCCGGGACACACGACTTTATGGATGGGAAACCCTGTTAAAACTGTGCAAACCCTTGAAGAACGTTCAAGGTGTTGAAGTCTCAAAAACACCTTGAGCAAAAACTTGTCGCCGCACTTCTCGACTTGAGATCCTCGAGCATGAAAACCAAGGCAGTCCGCGACCGAGAGACCCTGACCAAGCTCGGCCACGCCGCTCTACCACTGGGAGCGACTCTCAGACGACTGCAGCTATACCTGCGCGAATGGCCATCGGTGGGGGCCGCGGCCGGTGGGCGCAGTGGCGAACGGAATGCATCCGTGCCCATACTGCAGGGGTACGGCGTCAGAGGCCGAGGCCGAGGCCGCCTACATCGTCAAGTTCCTGCTGCCTGGCCTGTTCGAGAAATGGCGCGGGATGGTCTGTGGCTACGAGGTTGACATCTACAGCCACGAGCTCAAG
>JAADYJ010000323.1:0-25437 GCA_023338205.1 Halophytophthora polymorphica
CAGCATGATCGACAACACACCGACTCCTAGTCCCAGTCCCAGTCCTGAGCCTACCTTTCACAGCGTGATCGACAACACACCGACTCCTAGTCCCAGTCCCAGTCCTGAGCCTACCTTTCAAAGCGTGCTCGACGACACACCGACTCCTAGTCCCAGTCCTGAGCCCACGTTTCACAGCGTGCTCGACGACACTCCTGCCCCAGCACTGAGTCCCGAGCCTACATTTCAAGATGCACTTGGTGCCTCGACGACCACCAGCCCGGCAAGTGGAAGCGTGTCAGTTGACGGGGTTCTTGTATCGACGCCGGTATCTTCCGATGCAACCTCAGAAATTTCTCCGACCCCAAGTCCTCAGGATCGTTTCTCAGCACCCGTCGGTGCGTCAGTTCCCCCGTCAGCATCAACGTCTGCCGAAGGAACGCCCAGTCCACCATCTGATACTCTTCCCTCAACGCCAGTTCCCGAATCTTCGCAATCCCGGGTGCGATCGGACAAATCCCCCGAGTTGACGGCTAACAGCAACGCCGAACCAGATACTTCGTCTTCAGGGGCGTCGAATGGTCCCACCAACGACCCGGTTGACGCTTCGATCTCTCCTTCGTCGTCATTGGCACCTGATGTCACTTCACAAGAGTTTCGGCCAAGCGGGAGTGAGAACAGCAACGCAGATGCTCGCGCTGATGCATCGCCTAGCGCTCCTAGTGATGACAGCGTACTCGATCGCGATTCATCTGCGTCAAGGGGTTTTGCTGACATGGGTAGCAGCCTCGGTGAATCCAGCAGCGTCTCCAACTCAGCTGGATCGATCGGAGAAGATGGTAGTGTGGAGTTCGATGCGGCATCGGGGGACTCAGTTCCTGGAACGGACAAAGAAGCAGATCCTCCATCCTCCGACAGGAGCACGGACGATAGTATCCCGAGCACTGGGGCCCGTTCGGTCGCGGTTGGGCGCTGCGTGCTGTCAATAACGCTCGCTACCATCGTCGCTGCGATGTGCTGAGCTGTGTCCCAAATAGTTTCACGTAAGTTGCACTTGTAGTCAACAGCGTACGTGGAGACAACAAATGAATCCAATGGGTAGTAACCATGCACTTCCTGCAACGAACAGTCCTCAGCCAGTCAGATGCAACCAAGGTGACTACGAGACAACGCTCTCATTTCATACTTGTCTGTGTGAAATCATTCCGCACAGTTGCCTGCTGAAGAAAAACATATGCTCCAAAAGGATAACCTGAAGTTGCACTTCACTTCAAGTTGAAGTGCGACTGCACCAAGGGGCGCGATGAATATTCGCGCTGAACGTCTTCTGCACCCATATTTTGTACCCGGATACGATTTCTAGAACGCTCATTCCTCGAACAAAACGGCCTGTGCGCTCGAAGGGCACCCTTCCATTCTCCTTTTGGCGGGCAGGCGCCCACTCGCCTTCGTCCTGTTTGCAGAAACTGAAGAAGCCCTCCGCGTTCAAGGCCAGAAGACGGTAACCCGCACCCGCAAGCAACTTCTGCGCGTGCACATGAAGTTCGGAGTAGCTATGGCGGTTGTCTCGGTAGCCATCGGGGTTTTCAGCGTGTCGGCGCAGACCCCGTCGGCCGTGGAGACGCCGTTGTCTCCTGCGAGTGAGAACTCCCCGAACCAGCCCCTTCTCACCGCGGCGACCGCCGCACCGACGACCGGACCTCCTCGTGAAACCCCAGCGCCAACATTTCGCAACGTCCTCGATGGTTCTGACTCCTCGAGTACCACTCCGACTCCAACACCTCCGCCGAATGTGTCTCCGTTAGCGACCCGCACACCAGAGCCGACTTTCCGAGACGTGCTGGACGGATCACCTGCGAAAACCCCTACTCCAAATACTGCGACAACAACGCCCAGTGTTACGGACGTGGCAATTTTTCGTGATGTCCTCGGCGGCAATACTCCTATCCCAAGCGTCCAAGCCAGCAGCAGCACGACAACTGCCACCTCTAACTCGCCATCGCCGTCGGGGGCAATGGGGGGTTCACCTGGGGTTAGCGACGGCATTACATCGGAGATGGTGCCTGTTGCAAGCGTTCAAGACACGAGCAACAACCCCGCCGTCGCAGTCTCTACCAACGGCGCACCTGCTAACAATATTGGATCTTCAGCTGCAACGCCTTCCCCTGGCATGAATACCGAGGTGGATGGCGCGCGTGTAAGCGGCGAAATGGCTGTTCCAAGCTCTATCACGACTTTGCAGAGCACAAGTGGCAGCAAGTTCCTCGACGATACCCCCACGTCATCCAGTACGTCGTCCCGAAAAGGCAAAGGAGCCAGCGATGCCAGCAGCAGTGGTGGTAGCAACAGCTTCTCTTCCTTTGGGTCCGCCGAAGGCGATGCCAGAGTTGGAATTGATTCGAACTCGAGTGGAGAGAGCGACAAAGCCGAGGCCAAGGCCAGCAGCCAAGGGAGTGAAAGTGATGCAGAGTCTGATAGCACAAGTTCCGGTACAGCCTCGGCTGGCCTGTGGGAGGCTTTAGCGTCCTCTCTAGGAGCGTTGGCTCTTATTGCTCTATTCTAGGTGCTCTGATGTTCATTGAGAGCTGTGCCTGCTCTAAGACAGGATTCGAGGGTCATCAAAGGTCTGCATACTCTGACTGCCAATGCGCACACCATTTATTTGCGTTGGTGGAGTCAGCACTCGCCCGTTTGGGCCAGTAGGATTGAACCACAGGTCTCTGCACAATACCATGGCCCGTTTTGGACGTTTAGCAGGTAGGACATAAATCTTCTTCGACACCACTTTCGTATCGAGGTGCGATCTAGCTTATGAGCGGGCTTCTGAGCATTTACCCATTCCAACAAGGTTCTTCTCTGGCTTCTTGGGGCTTACAAATGAGCGCCAGAGCTTGCGTTGGCTTCGGGTGGGAGTAATTCAGCATAACCGACGCCTGTCGCGAGATGACCGCGAGGGTTTCTTCCTATCGGTCCAACATTTCCCAATTTGGTCGTCAAGGCACTCATCGGAGTGGTAGAAAAACCTTTGGCATCGTCCTTCGCACCTCCTGTGCTACCTACTCCCACCAGCAACGGAATATGGAAGACGTTGGGGTTATTTGTGCTAGATATCTTCGTTTTCGTGGTCGCGAATGCCTCTGCCGAGAGCTCACACGACAGTTCTTCGTTGACCAACCCGCTGCTTTCTACTTCATCCAGCAGCGCTTCGTCTCCGAGTATTGGAAGCAGTCCTCCACCCGAGGTTACTGTGGCATCTTCACCATCACCTGCGATACCTGTGTCCACACCCCAGGAAAGTTTCACAAAGTCATTGATCCTCCAACGCCTTCAACAAGCTCTCCACCTCGTTGCAATTTGAGCAAAGATCCAGCCTCGTCAGCTTCTCCTTCAACTCCCAGTCCTAGTCTATCCAATGAAAATATACTCAGCGAGACGCTGACGTCCAGTCCTCCGTCACCCTAAAAGTGCTTCGATCCCGAGTCCCCGAGCTGAAGATTCCTCGACTGTGACGCGAACACCGTCAGCTTCTGCCGGGACCTCAGACTCGCCCAAACCGACTTCTCACGAAGTGAACTATGGGCCAGGTCCAAGAGGAAGTGACCCCGCCGTGATCTCTGCCACACCTACTACCTCGGGTGCCGCATCTGCAAGCGAAAGCCGTTTTCCGCAACGCGGTGTGTTCACCGAGAGCTCTTTTGCCCCGACGCAGTCGCCTGTGCCAGATATGTCTGCTGAGGGGTCACAGTCGGCCAGAAGCTCCAGTGGTTATGTCAGCCTCACTGCCCGGCCCAACGAATCACTCGGTAAAACGAACCCCAGAGCTTCTGGTAACGACAGTGGAGACGACGACATCGGATACGCCTTCGAATGAGACCATTGAAGCGAGCAGTGAGAAGGAAAAGTTTTCTGCAATCGGCCACGGACCTGACGGTGACAGGTTGCAGTCTCTGTAGCAGCCCTCACGTCTTCGAACCTGCTGGGTTTCATGGTCGTGCGTTGGCGTCGCTACTACATGTACCCAGTAGGGGTGCATGCCAGTAGTCAACCAAACCCCTCCTCCCATCCTTTGCACGAGTCGCGCGTCAGATCCGTGTCCGCTTATCCTAAAAGAATACAGCGCTAACAGCGTTCGGCATGGTCAAGGCCAAGGTATCCTGGCGGAGCACGGCCACTTGCACCGTCTCAGTTCTTGATAAAGTAAGGTCATGTACGACGACGTTCGGAGTCACTGGTCATCTTCATAATCCTCTTCTACCTCTGCACCATGCGATCAGCCTTTCTGTGCTAAACAAGTCTCTGAAGTCTCCTTAGCTTCCACTAAAGGAAGCAGTATCCTAGATATGGAGTGAGATGGTGCCGAGACTATCTTCTTCAACGCCATGTTATTCCCGACAGGCTGCCACCAGTCGAAGTAGCGTTTCGCGGTGTAGCGGTCAGAACCCAAGCACTCGCAAGCGATCACTTGGTAGCACCGTGTACAACAATGCCAATCTTTGCAAATATATGGCAGCCTGAAATGGCATCACTTTGCCAGTGGGCCAGGCCAAACAGAGTCCTGTAGCAAGGACCCAACCACTCAATTCTACTAAAAAAAACTACCAGTTATAATTTCCAGCTGTCGGGAGGCTCGGCCAAGTTCTCTCGATCCCCAGATAAACGCCACTTCTCGTTTGGCCTTCCAAGAACAAGTCCTCCGAACATCTCGCTGTGGGGTCAGTATGCAGTGGAGCTACTCTTATCCGAGCTGTATGCAGCATCGACGCTCCAAACCCTTCGTTGTCCTCTTCGGCACGTGGACCGTCTTCGTGTGCTTCGTCGTGAACATGCTGGTTCTCCAACGCCCCGGAGGTATGACCTTCGGTAGCAGCTCCAACTTGGCGCTACCGAATCTCAGGCGCACGGCATTCGAGGTCAAGTCGTCGTTCATGAGCAAGTCGTTCTACACGTCCAGCTTCCCCGAGAATGGCAACCACCACGATCATCTTCAACGTATTCTGAGGGGATCCCCAAGCGTTGTATCTGCAGCTGCTGGCAGCACTCACCCAAGTCCGTGTAGCGCTCCAACCGTATGGGTGATGGCCTTCAACTCGCCCAACCAAGAAGGGTATGAAGCGGTGATCGGCCGTATTCGCAGCAAGCGGCCCGACGACGCAAACAGTCCAGCTCACGACGTCAGGCTTCAACCACAAGTTCCACGGGCGTTTCTTGCTGGCCTACATGGTAACTACCAAGTGCGTGCTCATCGTGGACGATGACAAGAACATCGACAGAACGACCGTGCACGACTACATCCAGTACATGAACCGAGAGAAGGGCGCCTGGGGCAACTTCAGCCATCCCCGAGCCCCGGCACTCGACAGCTACAAGAGCTGGCCATCCGTGGGCTACAGCATCAACGAAGTTGCCATGGCCGAGCAGGACTACCTCTCCGGCATGTGGTTCCTGGAGCAGACGTGGCTTGAATACTTCATGAAGGAGCGGCCACCATCCTTGGCCACGTCGGAGGACATGCATCTGTCGCACGTCATGCGCAAGTACCTGAACCTTAACACCTACGGAGGTAAGGGGGCGCTCAAAACGATTCCTCTACCGAACAAAGCCTACGTTGCTGCCAAGGGGTCGGCGCTGGACCTGCGCGAGTTCATTTTTGACCATCAACTCGGTCGCGGCAACAAGATGGCCAATGTCGACGCGCCGCTGGAGACGCTCATGTATGTGGAGATGGTTGGTGACATGGAATACGTTCTGGGGAAACTGGAAGCGTGTCCGTGGAAAGAGAATGCCAACATGGCAGCCTCAACTTACACCGACGGCAACATCATGAGCAGTGTGCACACGGATATTTCACAGTCATGGTGCCAGATCGGGAAGACAGCAGTCGTGTTCCGCGGAGCCAAGGAGCAGGAGCTGAAGGGTCTCATCAAGGCTTCGGAGAGGTTGTGTGATCTCACGGGGTGTACCTATTTCAGCGTGAAGCCGAAGATCGTTCACCCGATCAAATACTTCGACATGCGAGAAGGCTACGGGCAAGAAGACACTGGCGTGGAGATCCCTTTTGCAGACGAGCGCCTTCGACATGATGATGTCGCTCGTGGGCATCCTCAATAACGTACTCCCGCGGCAGTTCTACCTCACAAACGTGAGCAACATTGTGGCGTCCGAGACAGACCCCAAGAAACGCAATCGACTCCGGATCTACCACCGCACTGCCCTGTTAGCCGTGGACATTCACCGCAACTCGAAATAGAACGGCAAGTGGAAGTATCGGGATGAGGCTCTGTTTGACGATGGGTTCTCGACCTATATGGAGACTTTCATCTGGCGAGGAGACTCACTCGAGGGTCCCGTCATGTATTTAGTATAGCTAAGGCATCAAAACAAGAAAGTTGCTTCACAAGTGAGCTGTTGAGCTACTCGGGATTGGTTGAGAACTTGTATTGGACGCCGATCGGAGTTGCATATCGTTCTGATGTAGTCCCTTGCCTCCCCGCTGTAGCGGCATTGCGTCCAATACGAAGCCGCGCCTTAGATCTGTCAGCTATGGTGTATGCGTTGCGCTTGCAATCGTGGCACGTACTAGTACTGCCTAGCAATAAACCACGGTCTTTCCGTTGAAGTCGACGATGAATACTTCAATTACTACACCAAGGCACGAATAAACCCCGCTCCTGACAGTCGCTCACGCAGCAGGACCTCATGAAGACCTGTTGAGTTTGCTCTTCAACACGCACCAGGACAAGCTCAGAACCTGCAAGTCAAAGGAAACTGAAAAACAGGCGCTGGCGACGCCATATCCGTCGACTAGAGCCCAGCATGTCGCTTGGACTCGTGACCGCGTCGGCTCTTCCCGGGCGCTCGACAGGCCCTGCCTCGGAGTTCGTTCTCCGATGATTCAGTTCAGCGCGGATTCGTGCGCAAGCCTTGACGAGCGCATGAAAAACCGTGTCGTGTGCTATTTACCAACCTGGTGAGCTTCACGCATGAAGCCATCGATACAGCGACATACTGCTTACTTGGGAAGGTATGGGCCGCGACGCTTCTTCTCTCCGATCCTCTGAAGGGTCAGCGCGAAAACGCGAGTCGTCTGTCTGCCTGCCGGCGGATACGCTGCGTGAGTCTCATTCCTGAACTTCACAGCCAATCCAACACACGTCCAGCAGCCTGGAGACCCTGCGCGATTCACTCAAGTCAAGACTGACCCCAGCAAACATGAAGGTTCTCTCGCCTCTCATCGTCGCGCTCGCGTTCGTGAACGTCTCCGCGCAGAGTTCTATGTCCGGCTCCGTTGGGATCATGACCACTTCGGGATCCGTGGGAGGAGACATGGTCACGACCGTGGGCGCCAGGGGGTCCGGCACAGGCAGCTTGGCTTCCGTCGGATTTGCTGGTTCCATGGCATCCAGCGGGTCCATTGAGATGGACGGGGATGTAGGCCTATCCGACAGCGGCTCGGAGAACGTCGGCTCTTCCGAGGATGGCAGCGAGGACTACAGCATCGACTCCGACCCCACCTCGAGCGAAAGTGAAAGTGATAGCGCGACGATGGACAGCCAGGCAAGCGCCGCGAGCATGGGTGATGACAGTGCCGGCATCAGTGTGCGCTCGTCCGCCTTCTGGGCTTCTGCGGCCTCGGCGGTGGCGGCCGCAACCATTTTTGCGCTCCTCTAAGGCCACCAAGCGACCAGCACGCGATCGTTTGCAGGCTGAGTGTTTATTCCATCGTTTCCTTTTGCCAGCCCATAACTCCAATCGAATGAAACATCTTCCAAAGGATTTCCGCAAGACGAAGTTGAATGCCGCCTACGCCCCACGATAGACTTGCGCATTGGGACTCCAGTCGCTGACAGAGAGCGATGCCGACGTCAGCATCTGGTCGAGCTTGCTTTCGTGCCATCTGCCACGTCAGCAGCGGCTGAACGCCAGCATTCTTCAGACCTCCGGTTGAGATGCTGCAGGAGGAGGCGAGTGCAGTGCATCTTGCCCGAAACGAGAGGGAAGCGTTGGCCTGCCTCGCATTATTCGCGAGGCGTTTCCCGAGTCGAGCCCTTGGAGCCTTTCAGCCAGAGCGGTTAACGCTAGCACGCTGTGGAATCCGTCCGACAGGTCGGTCGCACCTTCACATCAGACGCGAGCACGTGCGCAACTCCGCAGAGAAGCACGAAACCAATCGGTGGTTTCAAACGGGCAACATTCCAGACCTGCTTCCAGGGCTGAAGGGCTCTGTTTTGCCACCAGCCTTCCCTGCTCACGTCGGGCGTTGTAGATTTGGCGACTGAACGGAAGAGCATAGCGCGTTCTCGTGTCCGTCCGTTACGCGCAGGTTTGGTACAGCGATAGCGGATCCGCTGCACCCTGGCTGAAGCTGTCAGTACTTATCGCCTTGCTCAGCGTTGCCTCCAAGCCGCTGAAGCGGGACGGGTGGAAGGGTTCATTCCTCAATTCACCATCCAGCACTCGCCCTAAGCCTCCCTTCTCCAGTCCGCGTCAGTCAAGAGTTCAGTTTCCGATCAAGATGAAGTTCTTCGCTCCTCTTCTCCTCACCGTTGCCGTCGCTTTCCAGTCCGCGCAGGGCTTCAGCGATATTGAGCCCGACTCCAGTATCGTTGCGGTATCCACTGGCAGTGAGGAAGGCTCCAAGGCGACCGGCGTTGCTGTGGGCGACAACTGGAGCGCATCCGGCGAGTGGAGTTCATCCGGCAGCGGTAACGGCATGGGCGAAGCGGGCATTGACAGCGCGGGCATCAGCACCACGTCAACAACGCTTTGGGCGTCAGCGGCAGTGGCCATCACAGCAGCTCTTGCCCTTGTGTAGGGTGCTCTCCCGTTACGACATGATGGCTCCTCGCACAACCCCCGCTCCTCTTTAGCCCCGCACACGCTAAGCCCTGAATCAATGCAACTGGTCTTGAAATCAAGAGTGCGTTCCTCTGTCCAACGAGGCCCCCAAAAGGACTCTCGCAAACCACGCCGCGCACTACTGACGCTGTGAACGTCCCATGAAAGACGTGCGTCGCGATGGTGGCGGGTCGAACTTGTCTCCGATCATGGGCTCCTTGAGCTTCAGTTCCTCCCGCATCAGACCTATGCTACTCAGTGACGGTTGTCTGCTGCTGCAGCTGGAGGTCGCGTTTGAGGACAACGATCTCGACGACCCGCCGCGCATCTGGAGCAGCGGCAACGACACGGGTTTCGCAGGAGTGTATCTGGCATTCAGCATCGCGCCGTACCGCTCCTCGTGCAGTATAGTGCTGCTTGAACTGTTTGGCAAACGAGCGCTTGAGGGGGCAAGAGGGGGCAGCCGATCCCCTAGACCCGACAACGGGGAACCACCACCGTCATCTGCAAACGTGTCGCCCTCTCCACCGCCTTCACCTTGGTCTTGCTCGTCTTCCTCCTCCTCGTCACTCTCGTCGTCGTCACTTCCCTCCTCCTCGCCCCCTTCATGGTGTGCAGCATTGCTCACTCCTCGGTCGAGCGTTTGGCGTGACTTTTCATCCAGGTGGAACATCAGACTTGCCCGCGAGTTGTATCCGCGATAGATGGACTGGATGCGCACCGCAGACTCATTCACGCGCTCCAGATCCCTCCGAAAGCGGCGACGTCGCTCCTCCTGGTTGTCCAAGAACTTGCGGATCTTGGACTGAATGGCCATCGCGCACACGGCCGACATGTGCGCTTTCCTCTCCTGTCGCAGTGTCCTTGCCTCGCCCTTAGCCAGATGAGTTCGCACGACAGACTGGAGACGTACAGCTGCAGTAGCCCGCTTGCGCTCCTGTGCTTGCTGCTCCATCTTGTGTTTGTGCAGCAGCACAATTCGCTGGCGACGACGCTCCTCCCCCACGCGACGATACCGCTCCGCCGCCTCCTGCGCATCGTATGAGTCGTGCAGCTTGTTCTCCAGCATGTGGATGAGCTGCGTCTGTGCGATGGACTCCAGAGTCATGGACCGGCGGTGGCGCTGCTGACGACGGTGCCGCCGAAAGGCGTTCACGATTGTGCGCGTAGCTGCGACCCGCTGTCGCTCCTCCAACCACATCTGCTTCATGTCGTCGTACTTGGATTTGGCGTGATGGCCGCGAAACACCCTTTGGATGTTGATGACACTCACGCGAACCGTGTGCACGAAACGCGACAGATTGTTCTGGATCGAAGCGCGCCGCTGGTGCACGAGAAACTGGAGCTGAATCTTCCGGGCGAGATGGTTCTCCATCCGCCTCATGTTGGTCTTGCGCACCAGAAGCTGGCCCGGGAGTTTGTTCTTCACTCCCCAGTGCTGCACGTCAACCAGTTCACAGTCCGCCGTGGATTCGTGGGGATCCAACCGCTCACTCAGTACCTTTCGAAGCCGCTCTCGGTTGACGCGGAGTACTTGTACCGCTTCGCCATCGCTTTCTGCGTCCGGCACGGCAGACAATGGCACTGCGAGGCTCGCGCGCGTCGTGTTCTCTTGTCTGTGACGCAGTTGCTCGGCAAGGAGTTGGGCATTCGGCGACTGCACCTCCATCATGTTCATCAACGTCTCTTCCACTCCGCCGGCAGCTTTGATGACTGAAAAGGGGTCATACCCTCCCCGCCGTCGCTGTTCATCGTCGCCGTGCCGCTGTTCTTCCAGCGCTTCCAGCTCCTTTTCGGTCGAAATCGTCTCAAGACACCGTCGAAGTCGAGCCTGGTCACCGGATGGAGCCATCAGCTTACTCGGGCTTGTCTTCCCGCTGGTCTTGCCAAGTGAGCCAGCCAAAGCCTCACAGAGCGCTGGTAGCTCTGAGCGCTGTAGGCGTGGTCTCAGATCGCTGGCGTTGGGGCTGTGTACATTAGATATCGTACTATCTCTTTTGGCTCGATTCGCGTCGTCCTCACGCTCGGTCAAGAAGGTCTTTGTCGCTGAAGAAGCCTCAGCCACTACGCCCAAGGACGCCAGGGCCCTTTTTGACAGCAGCAACGCGTTTCCCTTCGCCCCTCGCCCCAGCAAGAGCTCCAGCGCCACGGAAGGAAACAACTTGCGCAAGTCTCGGTCAACGTGGAGCAGGTAATTGGCGATCTTCCGCTTCTTCCACGGGAACCGAAGCAGCCCCTGGAAGTTGTTGAGCTTGCGACGCTGCTGTCGTAATTGCCGCCACTCGAGAACACCCTCCACGACGCGTAGCGTGGCTTGTTGCAGTCCTTCCACCAGCGTTTCAATCTGTTGCATACGATGGTGTGCAGCCTTTGCAAGTTTCGAGAACTGAGACGCCAGCGTAGCCACCTCTTTAGCAGCTTGAGCCGCGGTATTCTTTACTTGGGCCGTATCCGGTCGGTGCGCAGGCGTCGAAGTGATCCCCATCGTCGAAGGAGTTCTCCTGATGCGCGCAGGCGACGACGCCTTCGTGGCCGCCAGCGCAGCCTCCGCCTTGCGCTTCTGTTGTCGGACGTGAAGCAGTTGCCGAGCGATCCCGTCCACCAGTGGCAGCACTTGCTCCAGCTGCCGAACGACTTGCTCGCGCAGTACGATTTCTTTTGTAACGTTGAGCTCGCAGAGGACGATCATGGACGATCGATTCGCGGTGGAGACCCACGGGGGCGGCGCTCCAGGCAAATTGCGGAGGTGCGCGTCCTGTTCCGTTGTCGCAGTAGGAGACTTGTCAGCCTGTTGTTTGGTTGGCTTGGGGGACACACAAGGTGAACGACGAGGGTGTCTCCGTGACGTGATCCAGGACAGATCGACTTCACGGGGAGAGGACTTCGCCGCTTCTCCAGTCGCTCCAACGTTCGCAACGCCGACTTTCGCAGCGCCATACTGGGTTTGCGCTTCGTGCATCTGGTTGGTGGGAAGCTGGCGAAGACTCGCAGTTCGAGGGAAGCGAGCGGCTCCCTTGCGGAAAACCACGGACGGTGAGCGGCGGGTTGGTCGATTGGGCGTCGTGGCACGACTCGAGGCCGAGCGACTGCGTACGACCAGCACGACGTTCTCGCTGAACTCTTCATCTTCGTCGTCCTCATCGTCCGAGCCTCGGGGTTCCTTCCCAGAGCGCTCGCAGTCTTCGTCGGCGGCTCTGCTCGCTTGCTGTCGCTGATGGCTCTCCAAGATGCGTTGCTGTCTCAGGAAGCGCGGCACTTGCGTCTTGTAAATGCCCTCACGGGCTTTCTGCTCGTCGTACTGCCTCGCCAGCCCTTTCGCGATGAAATTGCGTCGGATGGACGATCTGCGTGCCGAGACACTTGAGACTCCGTGCTGTCTGGCCGCGCCATAGTGACTCAGCAGCTTGCGATCGCCCTCGATCACGGCCGGACCGCTCTCCCCTGCAGACGCACAAGCTGCCGCTAGTGGCGCCTTCTTCATGGCGCCCATGCCGTGGCGTCTTGGCAGCCTAGTGCTGTGTGCCGTGACGTCCGATTTGAGCTGCATCAAACAAAAATAGGGGGTCACCGCCCTGTAGAGTTCTCGGACGGAGAAGGCAGCGGTCTTTGACTCTCACGCTGTTACTGTGAGTCTCTCTTCTCGTTGTCTTATCCTCGCCACGCCAGGTCGCAGATGAGCGAGATGTGGTCCGACGGGAACTTGGACGACGGCAGCGCCACTTCTTCTCTCACTTCCGCTTCGGAGAAGAGCGGGAAAACTTCACGCACTTCCAGTGCATCGGCGTCTACCAGAATGTAGTCCAACGTGCCCACAAAGCCTGCCACAAAGTTCGTGAAAGCCGGGGTCCCACAGGCGCTTTCAAGATGAAGCGGGTGCGTGAACTGTCCACAAGAGACCGTGGCGGCTGCTGGAGAGTCCGAGCCATTGTCGTTGCTGCTGCAGCCATTGCCATTGTTGCTCTTGGACCGGCTCCAGCGGAACTTGGGCGCTTGCTGCCAGTGCTTGTGGCTAGAATCGATCTGCGAATTGAGCAGAAACGAGATGGGAGCCGTGCCGGGAGAAGCGTTCCAGTCTCCGCACATGACCACGGCGGCGTCTCGAAGCTTTGGTTCCTCACGCCTCCGTCCCACCTCCTGCACAAGCGCGGCCGCCTGCAGCAGTCGGATCAAGTGGGCGTCCTCTCGATAGAAGAGGTGCGTGTTAATCAAAACCACCTTCTTCCCAGGCTCACGGGCGGACCGTAGTAGCAGCACTTGAGCCACGGATGGGATCCGGGCGATGCCCTTGGCCAATTCAGGGAACTCCAGCAGCAACGAGCGAGTCGCTGGGTCTTCCGAGTGTTTCACTGCCTTGGACAGGTCCAGCGTGTACTCTTCAATCAGCTGGAAGACCTCCGTCCGCACAAAGGTCGCACAGCCTTCGAGTGTCGTCCCCGTCTTGCCCGAGTAGAAGCCGTGGAAGCCCAGAGACGCCATCATGGGCTGAAAGAACGCGTGGAAGATGTGCTCGCCCATTTCCTGCAGACACACCACGTCGCTCGTGCTCTCCTCGAGCTCCTGGAAGAGAAGCTGCACGCGGTACGCCTCCTTCATCGCCCGAGCGTCCACGTACGGGAAGAGGTTCACCTGGGCGTGGTTCGTGGTCGCGTATCCATCGTACAGGACGTTGTAGCTCATGACACGGAACGGAAGCCGCGCGTTCAAGTGATTCGCATGAGCTGGCGTGGCTGCCAGTCGTCTCCGCTCCTCAAACACGCTGCGATCCGGTCCTGGAACCACGGGAGTCGTCACCACCTCTGCGCGACTGTCTTCGGCATACTCGGACTGAATGGCCGGTGCGTGGCATTCCACGTAGAAGCGGCAGCCCAACTCCTGCTCCGTGGGCGTATACCGTCTCTCTGTGGAGCAGAGCGTCCCGGACTCGTGCGTGAACTGCTCCACGCCCTTGGACAGTCGATACCAACGCCAGGAACATGCGTCGGCGTCACAGAACTCCGTGTCGGGCAGCGGCGCTGATGGGATGCCCGCTAGCACCGGGTCCATGACCGACAGACGCGTCACCAGCGGCTGGTTGTGCAGCACCACGAAGGTCTCGTCGCCCAGCACGATCCGCGCCGTGCGTGAGAGTGTGTCACCGATGCGTGCGCCTTTGCACGGGACTTGGTCACCGCTGGCGTCTAGGAACTTGACGGCAGCCAGCGCCACGCCTCCTCCTCCGCCGTTCTTGCGCTTCTTCTGCTTTTTGTTCTTGCTCTTTGATTGGCCGTCTCCTTGTCCTGCGCTGCGCTTCGCCGCGTCCGACGCAGCCAGCAGTTGCAGACGGTAGCGCACCTTGTCCAGCTTCTCGTCCACGGGACGGAAGAAGGTGCGGTGGTCGTTTTGCAGCCGCAACTGCAGTCGGAGGTGCGAGTCTCCGGGGAAGAAGCGAACGTGCGCCACGCGCGCCTTCTTCTCTGGTGCTGGAGGCGTGCAGGTGGCCATGGCGGCCGCCTGGGCGTCGACAAGCGCGTGGTTCGCCGCGTCTTCCTCCATTCTCACTCGATGGTATCGAGTATCTGTTGGCGAGTGACCCAGTGACGTACCTGCTCACTCATTCGTGGTAATTCTGAGCATTGCGACATTTTTACCCAATAGGAGAGCGATAATTTGTCTATTGAGCGAGGCCGCCAGTGTTGCAGAAGCGAAGCGTTGAGCAAAGTGACGAGGAGAAGCCATGGCGGAGGCTCAGTACGTTCATGCGTGTATTGCGGGCGGTCCTCTGGCCGAACCACCGCATCTGGAGAGACACCAGTAGCACCACGATGGGCACTGCGTTCTCGCAGTGGCTGTAGGTCTTACCGCAGCATCTGGAGCGCAGTATAGCCTTCGCGATGCTCAATCATCTGCACGCGTTCGAAAAGCGCGACTGGCTGACGTCTTGTTGCTCGTGCCGCGCAGGCAATGCGTCGTGGTGATCGACGGTGCCAACGTGGCCTGCCAGAAGGACGGGCGTGTAACCATCCCTAAGCTGGCGGCGGCCGTGGACTTCTTCCGCTCCTGCGCGCCGGCGGCCGGAAAGTTCCCCATCAAGTGCGTGGCCTTCGCGCCCAACTTCTGGCTACACGCCAAGGGCACACCGCGCGACAAGGACGCGCTGGGGACGGAGGACTGCGCTCTGCTGGACGCGCTGGTGCAAAGGGACCACGTGGTGCTCACGCCGTCGCACGTACGGCCCTGCCGTCCACACTACCATTCTCCTCTGTGCATTGCAATGTATGGTGACACGCTCCTGTTGTTGCTGCTGCTGCAGGCCCACGACGACTTTTACGTGATCGACTACGCCGTCAAGCACAACGGCTTCATCGTGACCAACGACATGTTCCGTGACCACGTGGCCAACAAGCGCGTGTTCCACGGCAAGCGCCTGAGCACTACGTGGGTGCGGGCGCACTGCATCGACTTCACGTTCGTGGGGAGGGAGTTCATGCCCAACCCCCGCGCCATGGAGCGCGTGGCCAACTTCGACCCCTCAACGGTCAAATCGGTCCCAGTCGCCTCTGTATCGACGACCGTCGTGGCTGGGGCGTCAACGGCTGCTAGCAGCCTACAGAGGGCACGCTCGGACGCCGAGGACGCGGCGGCAAAGGACAAAGAGGAGGAAGAGGAGGACGAGATGGTCGTGGACCACGCCGGCGCCAAGCGGAAGAAGAACATCGACTTGTCTGAAGTGACGTATTACAAGGTGCCGCGCGAGCTGCTGCCCATGCTGCACGGCGAGGACGGCGATACGATGGACAAGTTCCAGGAGTACACGGGCACGTACATTGTGCTGCCGTCCTCGCATGTCACGGCGTCGCAGTCGTCGTCAAAGACACAGCTATTACCCGACGTGCTCACGCTCTCCATCTACGGGTACGTACTGCATGGTAGTGATCGTTGAGCAGATCGCTGGGGATCCAACTGATGTCCTGGATGCGATGCACAGGCCGGACGCGAATCGCCAGCAAGCGGTGGGCCACTTGGACGCCTTCCTGCTCGAGATGCAGCAGAAGGCACAGCTGGCGTTCCAGCAGCAGCAGCAGCAACTCTACATGCAGCACCCGAACGGCCAAATCTACGCGCCACCCAACTACTACCACGTCGCGCCGACAGGAAGTAGTAGCGTGGTTACGACGCAGGACGACCAGATGATGGATGTGGACCCGTACTAACTGTGCTTCCTGTCGAATGAACAAAGCAATGCGAGTGGCCCCAGTGCTGCGGGCAGAAGATCACTGCGGGGGTGCCAGCAGCAGCGTCGTTAACTTATTTCCAGCTCTTCTTGTACGCGTCGTTGTCCACCTCACCGTGCTTCTTGCCCTCCTGCACGTCCACAAGAGCAGACGCAACGCGATCAGATCTCGTTAGACTCCAAGACGTGGGCAAACAGCACGGCGTAGAGCACAACGGTGGAGACAGCACGCTTGACGCGGCGACGTACCCGCTTCTCCTCCTTCCAGCCCTGCGCATCCATCTCCTTTCGCCGCTTGCCGCCCGTCTGGAAGCTGCGCCAATTGCCCACGCGCTGCTCGCGACGGTCCACCTCCGCCCAGGAGCGCTCGCGCTTGAACATGTTGGCCACCTTCTGCTGCTCCTGCTCCTCCTGCTCGGCCTCGCGTCGTCGCTGCGCCGCCTCGCGCTTCTCAATGTTCAGGCGGCGGTTCTCGATGGTGGCGAAGGCGCGCAGTACGGCCTTCTCCACCTCCTCCTTCAGCTCGCCCAGCTCGCTCTCCTTGACGCCCTTCTTGATCTTGGCCCGTCGCTCCTTGTCCACCTCCTCCGTCGCCTTTTCGATGGTGCGGATGCACGTCTTCCGACGGTCTTCCTGCGTGATTAGAGCGTACGCCTTCTTCACCTCTGCCCCACGCCGCACAAAAGCGCACACATAGCGTCAGTACGAGCCTTGAATAGCACACATCAAGCTGGCAGCAAGTTGTTTCGTCACCTTCGAAGGCCTCGCGTGCTTTCGGGTGGCGACACTTGTCCGGATGCACCAGCGTCGAGATCTACACGCCGCAGACACAGACGCAGCCAATACATGCGTTAGCTGGCCGTTGCAGGGGTGTAGGGCGGGCCAGGAGAGGACGTACCTTGCGGTAGTGCTGCTTCATGTCTTCTTCCGAGGCGTCCGTGTCCAGCATGAGCACGCGGAACGGGTTTAAGTTGATCCACTTGAAGTGCGGCTGCAGCAGGCGCTCCACCTGGCCGTCCGAGTTGCCAAAGTCCACGGGCGGCTTCTCCTTCTTGGCCACCGTGTCCTCGTCCTTCTTGACACAGTTGGCGCTCTCCTCAAGTTCCTGCACCTCCGACATGAACTCGGCCAGCAGCGCGTCTTCGCTCTTGGGTTCCTTCTTGGCTCGCTCGGCCTCCTCCGCCTTCCGCTTCTTCTCTTCCTCCTTCGCCGCGGCCTCGCGCTCCTCCGTCTCCTTCTTCAGTCGCTCCTGCTCCTTTGCGTACTCGCGCAGCCGCTTTGAGTACTCCTGTCCAGCAGTGTACGCGTCCTCCGCGGCCTGCAAGAGCGACGCGTTGTCCGGGTCCAGCTTCAGCCCTTCGTTGTACGTCACGCGCGCCGCATCGTACCGTTGCAGTGCGTGCTCCGCCGCCCCCTTGCGACTGTATCCCTTCCACCACTCGGGCCGCAGCTCAATGCACCGCTGCGCGTCCTTCAGCGCCTTGCCGCGCGCGTCGCCCATGGCCAGATACGCCGCCGAGCGGTTGCTGTAGAACACGGCGTTGTCCGGGTCCAGCTCCACGGCGCGCGTGTACATCTCCACGGCCTGCGCGTAGTCCTTCTCGGCCAGCAGCCGGTTGCCCTCGGCCTTGAAGCCGTCGGCCTGCGCCGCCGCCTCCGCCGTCACGCTCGGCTCCTGCTCGTCCGCCATTTTCCTCCTCTTCGCTTGGTGGTCTTGGAGCTCGCCACCGGTAAATTACCGGAACGGCTTCGGTTTCTACCGGTTTGAAGTGTGGTCTGCACGTTTAATTTAGCCCAATGAGACGCCCTAATTGCGGAACGGAAGCCGTGGATTGGATAAATATGGTGCAAGTGTAATTGCTCACTTCACTTTGAGATTGGACTGGGAAGCAGAGCCCAAGGGACGATGTCGCGGACAAAGGTGAGCTGCTGGGCGTTGCGGCGCGGCCAGGACGCGGCGTCTCTGCTTACGCTATAACCTGCGCGTGCATGTGTGAGTGCAGGAGGCGGTGGTGGTCCTGCTGGACGTGGGCGCGTCCATGCGCTCGCCGCTGCGCGAGCACGCGTGCAAGGTCGACAGCCAAGCCAAGCAGGGATCGGACGAGTCGCTGCACAACACGCGCTTCAGCGCAGCAGTGGAGGCCGTCGAGAGCGTCCTGCAGCAAAAGGTGATGCGTGGCTTAATTCCGCTGCTGTAGGCTCGTGGTCGGTGGTGTAGGCCGCTTGCTGACCGTGGAGACGCCAACCTTGTGCGACTTGCTGCAGCTCTTTTTCAAGCCCAAGGACGAGGTTGGCATCGTCGTCTACGGGTCGGAAGGCGAGTTGCTTGCCCGACAAGACAGCGCTCAGCTGAGCATGCACAGCGGTTGCTGACAGTGCGGTGTGCTACCACAGAGACGGATAACCAGTTGAACGAGGAGCAGGGCGAGGGCGAGTATCAGAACGTGAAGGTGGTGAGCTCCATCGACGCGCCCACGCTGCAAATGTGCATGGATCTAAGGAAGTTGAAGCCGTCCCACAGCTCCGACACAAAGGTAATAGGCGTTGTCCGCGCGCTTTGCAGGGGGTTACAGACGCAGAGGTGGTGTCTAGCCTCGTCTTCTAACTGCCTTGTCTGGCTGCGTAGGTGGACATCCTGGACGGTCTCATTGTGGCGCTGGACCTGCTGTTCCGCCACACGGACGACAAGAAGTACACGAAGCGGCTCGTGGTGGTCACAGACGCGTCGGACAGGATCGCGGACGCCGCCGACTTTGAAGCGGTGGTCGAGATGATCAAGAACATGGACACCCAGCTCCAGATCATGTGCGTGCCCGTGTACCCTCGGTGGACTTGGTTTTGAGTCGTGCCATGCTGCCCGTTCCATTTGCGCTCATGCTTTTGAAACTGGCGCATTGGACGATACGCTAGTGGCCTCGAGTTCCAGCACACAACGTGCGACCAGCCCGTGGAAACTACGACCGGGGACACACTGGGTGGGACCGAAGGCCCGCCTGCTCTTGGTGAACAGGAGCGCCTCAAGGTACGCTGTAGGCAAAGCCAGTATCTCCACCTCTGTTCTGAGCAATCGCTGACTTCACTGCGGCTATTGGATGGCAATGGGTAGGCGGAGAACGAAAAGTTGCTGGTGGACATTGCCAAGCAAGTGAACGGCAAAGTGTGCTCAGCCTCCAAGCGCATGCAGCAGCTGGCTCAAGGCATGAAGAAGACGGTGGCGCTCACTACCAAGTTCCGTGGCAATCTCGAGTTTGGCGACGCGCTGGGGATCCCCGTCTTCTGCTATCTCAAGACGAAGACCGCGACGCTGCCGACGCTGTGCAAGGAATCGCAGGCGTCGTACAAGAAGCTGGCCGGCGGGAAAGTCAAGCTGGACCGGAAGTACACGTCTCCGCAGGACCCGGACCGCGAGGTGCCCTACGACCAGCAGGTCAAGGCCTACCGCTACGGGTCCGAGAAGGTGCCGTTCTCGTCGGCCGACGTGGAGTTCTTCAAGTTCCAGACGGAGAAGTCGCTCAAGGTGCTCGGGTTTCTGGACCAGGCGCAGCTCAGCCACGCCAAGTTCGTGGGCGGCACCGACCTGTTCGTGCCCGAGCCAGACAAACCGCACGCTGCGCAGTGCTTTGCCGCGCTCGTGGAGGCCATGCGATCGCTCGAGCAGGTGGCGATCGCTCGCTTCGTGGCGCGGAAGAACGCTGCGCCCAAAATCGTGGCGCTCCTTCCCCACGCCCCCAGTGTCGCCCGTAGCGAAGAGTACTACGCGCTGTGGTGCCAGCAGCTGCCGTACGAGGAAGACCTCCGCAGCTACGAGTTCGCGCCGCTCCAGACTCGCAAGGTCTCTCCTACAGCCGAGCAGCAGGAGCTAGCGGACAAGCTCGTGGACGGTCTGAGCGTTCGCGACGACAAGGCCGACGACTTTGGTCTGTGCTTCAACCCCGTGGCCCGCCGCTTCTACGAGGCCGTGTCCACACGCGCACTGGACGAGCAGGCGGAGCTGTCTGCGCTGCCTGCCATGGCGGCGTCGAGTCTGCGAATGGGGCGCGCGAGGCGGGACAAGCTGGCGGGGCTCTTCCAGCGCTTCGGCGACGCCTTCCAGCTCAAAGAGGCCGCCAAGAAGCAGAGCGACCGCAAGAAGAAGGCCTACTGGAGCGACGTGGCTGCGGTCAAGGAGGAGACGGTGAAGGACGACGGGGAGAACGAGGCCGCGGCTGACGACGGCTCGGACGTGGACGCCGACGAACTGGTGGACGGGGCCAACGTCACGACGGTGGGGTGTATGAACCCCATCGCTGACTTTGAGGCGCTCGTAGCGCTCGCCAGCTCGCAGTCAGGGCGCCACGAGCGCCTCACCACGGCCGTCACGGGGCTGGAGGCGCAGATCCGGACCTTCTTGGTGGAGGGTGGGCCAGAGCAACACCGCAAGGCGCTCCAGTGTCTAGCACACTTCCGGAAGCGCAGCCTCGAGATGCACTACTCGTGGCAGTTCAACGACTTCTTGCGCAAGCTCAAGGCCTTGTCGGACGGCTCGAGCGCGTGGGAGGCCGTCGAGAAGGCTGGCGTGACGCTGCTGAGCTCGGTGGACGACCCAAGTCTGGGCGTCACGCCAGTCGAAGCTCGTGAGTTCCTGCATGGCTCGGAAGTGGGTGTGGACAGCTCAGAGACGACGGAGGACGACGACGAGCTGTATGCGGACCTCGCGTGACCTACTGCCGCTCTCTATAGCTACACACACACGCGACGCTCGCGTTCCAGCAGCAGTGGAAACAAGGGAAAGAGCACGTGGTTGTATGACACAAGGGGGGGCGGAGCAGACGGGAAGACATTGTCCATCCACGTACCAGCTTAGGCCGCGCCGGGGAACTCGGCCGCCGGGTCGTAGACCTTGGGCGCCGCCTTCCGCCTGGACGAGCGGCGCACCGTCATGAAGCCGTCCTCGTCTATGGTGGGCTCCTCCCTCTCCTGCATGCCGACGGCCTGCTGCTGCTCCGGGATGGCCTGCAGGGCCGCAGCGCCAGCGCCCACCTCCATGCCGCCCTCCGCCATCTTGACCTTGGCGGCCTTGAGGTTGATGGGGAAGAGCGACTGCAGCTGGTCGTGGAAGGCGCGCACGCGGTCGTACTGCGCCTTCTTGCACTCGTCCGCCAGCAGCACGAGCAGCTCCGCCACTTCCTCCACGCTGCCGTCCTCGCAGATGAGCCCGAACTCGCTCTCCACGTAGTCGCCAATGTTGTCGCCCAGCGCGTCCGCGTGCACCAGCTTGTTGTACTTGAACACGTGCAGGATCTCCTCCAGCAGGATCTCGTACTTGCGCCGCATGTCTCCGCCGCCCCACTCGCCCTCCATGGCCATGCGCAGTGCCGTCCAGCGCGCCAGCGCCAGCTTGACGCTGTACTCAAAGTACTCCCACGGCGACTTGATGCTGTTGCTGGCAAACGCCTCCGAGTGCGCGCGCGCCACGTCCACGAGGATGTGGTCCGTGCCGCTGCTCATGGCTGACTCGCTGCTGGACACGCTGGTAGGCTGGGCTAGCTGCTGCTGCTGTCACGCGCAGCAAGAGAGAGAGAGAGAGAGAGTAGCGAGGTGACGGAGGTGCTGGTCGGCTCGGAGGCGAATGGCGCATTGGAGCGGCCTTGCTGCGCCATCCAAACCGCGATAACAGCGGGAAATCGCGATTTTCCAAGTCGCAGTCCGCACTGTACTCAACATTTGTAAGCGATCAAGATCGTCACTTTTGCACCACCGGCCTCGACCAATCAATCAATGCCGACCCCGCTGTACCTTCCTACAACCCATCTAATCGCTATTAATTGGTTTCCGAGGTGGACCACAACCTCACCCCTGTGGCATATTGGCGCCCATATGCGCTTGCCCAGGTCGTCACCTCGGGCTGCCGCACCGCAATGCGACGCGACGCCAAGTGGCGGTGGCGATCTGCGTGGCTGCGCTGGCCGCGTCTGCTGCCTCGCCGCGTCTGCCTCGTGCGGGCAGCGAGTGCGCGACGCGCGCGCTCCAGCCATCGGTTGAGCCTGCGCTCATGCGACGACTGGCAATGGCGCAACGGGCCGACGGACCCATGCGGCGCCACGGCCAGCAACATCTCGAGTTCGTCGGCCGCTTCTCGCCGGCGCGTTGGCTGGCGCTGCGCCTCCGCCAACGCCGCGGCAAGAAGCGCATGGGAAGCGACAGCCGTCCACCGCCCGCTGCATGCATGCGCGGCCGCGCAAGGCGCGCTGGAGACCATTCGACACGGACTTAATAAGATTCCTTGGGACCACTCCTACGGCACGTATAGTACACTCGAGAGCGCGGCGGGACGAGACGAGGGAGGCCTGGAGGCGCGAGTGTGGCGGCCGCTCGACACGCGGGGGCTGCTACTGCCCCCACCGAGCCAGGGCGGCGCCGTCAGACCTTGTCCAACAGCGAGGGCGACGCCGGTGTGCCCAGCTGCAGCTCCGACGCCGTCGACGTTGAGCTCAAGCCGCGACTCTCACGCGCGTGGCAGAACTCGTCGGCGGCGGACGGCTGGCGCGTCCCGCGCGCCGCCAGCTCGTGCTCCTTGCGCGCCGCGCGGTCTAACCTGGCGTCCAGCAGGAGCACGAGCTGCAGCGTCTCCTGGGCCGTGGCCTCGGCGTCCTCGCGCGCTTCCAAGGCAGCCGAAACAAGCGTCTTGGCCTGCTCGAGCTGCTGCTCCTGCTCGCGGCTGTGGCGCCGCAGCACGCAGAGCAGCTCCACCAGCTCGCTGGGCGGCGCCTGCAGCAGCGTCTCGGGCAGCAGCGGGTCCTCCAGCTCGCGCAGCTTCTCGCAGGCCGAGGCCAACTGCGCCGCACTCATCACGTCCGTCGTGGCGGGCGCGGCCGACGCCAGCGTGCTGCGCATCTCGGTGGCGCGAATGAACTCGCGGAACTGCTCCATCTCGCGCTTCTGCTGCTCCTCGCGCTCGCGCATCTGCTCCAGACGCTTGCGCGCCCGCCGCGGGTGCAGCAGCTTGTCCAGCGGCTTGCCGCCTTTGTCGTCCATCCCCGCCACGAGGCCGTAGCTGTCTCGGAAGCTGCCCACACTGTTGCTCGCGTGCAGGCCCGAGCCGTAGAGCCCCGAGGACCTGCGCACGCTCATGCTGCTCTGGCGACTGGCGCCGCTCACGCGCGCCGAGCGCGTCGAGCCGCTGGCCTCCAGCATCTCCGAGAGCCGCCGCTGCACTTCGCGCTCGCACTCGAGCTCCTTGGCCTGCTTGTACATGCTGATCTGGCGCTCCATGGCCTCGGTCGCCTGGCGCGTGCGCGTCTGCACCTCCTGCTCGATGGCGGTCTCCATGTCGGCCTGCCGTCGGGCCTGCTGCTGACTCAGCTCCTCTAGCTGGCGCAAGCGGAACTGGAACTGCCGGTACTCGTCCGCTCCGAGCCGCACGACGCCGCCGGCCGCGGCGCCGCGGCCCGCGACGTGCTCGTCCGAGTCCGAGTCGTCCTCGTCGCCCGAGTCCTCGTCCTCCATGGCCAACACCATTTGCTGGAAGGCGCGCCGCGTCTGCAGCGCCGCCACACTGGCCTCGTTCATGTGCGGGTCCGTGGGCCGCGTCACGGCCGTCGCCGGCTCGGACGCGCGCGTCGACGGCTCAAGAGCCTCGGAGACCGAGGACGGCGTGGGCGCGAGGGGCTGCACATGGCCGTCCGAGGCCGCTCGCCCCGCGACGGACGGACGGAAGCCGTCCGCGAGGGACGCGCGCAGGTCGCTCATGCGCGAGGCGTCACTGGCGCTTGAGCTGGCCGTGGTGGACGTGCTGCGGAACACGTCGCCCGCCACGCGGTTCTTGTACGTCATGGAGCATTGTAGCTGGCGGTACTCGGCCAGACTGTTGCGGCTGCTGCGCATGCTCCCGGCCGTGCTGGTGCTGGCGCGGCTCAGGCGCGCCGACCCGCGCTGGCTCAGGCGCTGGCTGCTGCGCTGCGTCGGCTGCGCAGGCAGCGTCGTGTCCACCGAATCGCGCGACTCCGGGTCTTCCTCCGACGACAGGTTCTCCGCCAAGGTGGGGCTTGTACTGCGCAAGGTGGACGCGGACGACCGCACGGAGGACGGCACGGAGCCGACGACGCTCGCCTCGCTCGGCTTGGTCACTGGCGGCGGCTGCGTGGCCACGATGGTGCGCTCGGGCGCGCGCGTGGGCCGCGTGGCGCGGCCGCTGTCGCCCTTCTTGGGGCTCCCGACGCTGGCGCCGCTGCTACTGGCGACGCTCTCCCGCTGCTGGTGCACGTGGTGGTGCTTGCGGAAGGAGAAGCGGTGGGGAGACTTGGGCTTGGCGCTCCGCTCGGCCGACCGAGAGAACAACGGCATGCGGCTCGCGGGCGGTCGCGGGGCGGCGCAGGCTCAAGCTGCGGCTCGACTCGCTGGGCGCAGGTCGCTCGTGCTGGTCGTCCGGGTCTCGCCACTTGGCGGGGGCGGTCGCGGGCTACAGAGGTCGGGCGAAGCGGGGGGGGCACCTCGGGAGTGAGCGGAGAAGCAGACGTACGCAGAGAGCTGCGTGGCGGGGCCGTGCGGCGCGGGAGAAGCCTGGGACTGCCGGCTGCAGCAGCGCCTTGGGACGCGAGGAGCTGCTCGCGTGTCGGGCTGAAGTCCGTCCCAGAGTCAGCGCAGAGGGAGGAAGAGCTTGGGAAATGGCTGGCGAGTCTGGCTGGAGGACTTGCGCCCGCTGGCTTCGGCCCGACCGGGTGGGATATCAGCCAATGAGTGCGGCGAAGAGAACGGATTCCAGCCAATGGGAACGCGCGACCGATGCAAGCTGGCGACGACGACGGATAGGGGAGGCAGACGGGCCCCTAGCCCTTCCGTGGCAGAGACGGGTCGCGAGCCGGCTGAAAAGCCAGAAATAGGGCTTGGGCGCCTCTATTGCCCGGCCGCCTAAACCTGGCGTTTCGCACTGACTACACCAGTATCGCCAGGTTCGAGATGGAGAAAAACGCCATGACAGACAGACGCCGTGCTTGGGCGGTAGCCGCCGGAACTCAACCATTCGCAGTGGTGGCACGAGAGTGTGGCCTTCAGTTGCGGGACTCACCTCGCCCCAAGCCTGCTGCATACACCAGGCATCCGCAGCTATTTGTTAGCAAAATGACACCCTGGCGAACACGGAACTATAGACTTCCCTTCGCGCTGCCCAGTCGGTGCCGCAACCGGTCTGACGCGTGCGCTTGCCAGCACCCCGTTTTTTTTGCCGCGGTACCCCCTCGCGGTCGATAAACGGCTTTCTGCGCCGATTCAAGCGACCTCGCGTCGGAGCCCGAGTATCGCACACAACCCGGGGGAAACGGATCCCGCTGCAGGGGACTCGGAGCAACAGAATGAATCCATGCCGGTGTTAAGATCTTCAGAATGCCGGGATGGAATAGAACCCGGCAGAAACGGCATTTACCAGATTTAGCTCAATC
>JAADYJ010000324.1:0-25270 GCA_023338205.1 Halophytophthora polymorphica
TCACCCTTTTATCCGTATTGTATTGCAATTATCGGTCCAATATGATATTGCATTGGTCTAGCGAGTTTCCAATAATACATTATTTACATTGAACAATGGCAGTAGTATTGGCATTGCAGTTATTTTTTCCGACCCCTGGTGCTACTAGTACAAAGCAAATGTCAGTCCGCAGAGCCGTGGCGATCTACTCTCCTAGCGTACGTTGCATGCAAGTCGATACTACTGCATACACGTACGAAGATATAGCGTCCGTGACCCTGCGTTGCAATTGAGTTGCAGTCGATTTCACCGAGTTTGGGAAAGGCATTTGAAACAACAAATTGCTCCGACGGAGGTGCTGGAAGGAGACATTCACGAAGGGGTTCGTCTCCGACGGCGATATGAGTCGAGCCGGTTGGCCTTCTCCCATCCCGCTTCAATGATCGTTGGAGGGAGCAACGGGACTGCTGGCGGGATGAATGGTTGGCCGCGGTGCACGTGCACTTGTCAGCGCGAGTCTGCGCCAGAATGCCTTGGACTTCATTCCGGCATTCTGGTGGTCCATGCACACGAATGCAGAGTGTTGCAAGGCGGTTCTGACACTGAATTCAATTCAGTGAATTGGAATGCTGCTAGCAGCGGGCTGTCCCTGCATCACATGAGTCTTGAATCGACCAACGCCACCGGCCAGCTACACGTTGAGGGTCCCGTTGGCTGGCCAATTCTGCCAGCATGAAACTCTAGAGATCCGGGCTGGCATTCAACGGCGACCACGCCACACTTTTGATCCACGTGCTCCGAGGCACATGGCCACGCGACGTTCGAAGATATCCCTTTGGAGCGGTTGCTCTCGATTTTGCAAACCATTCGTTCGTGTCGAGCAAGAGTGCCGGATGACGGTGGCAGGTGGAGGCAAGCCCTTGACTAAGGCCCCTCGTTCCCACAACGCTGAAACGCATGACACTGGCAGAGCGCCAGATACGCATGATCCGGCTCCGCGATGGCACGGAAGCATCGAGCACCGCTAGGATCTTGGAATACCTTGTGCAATCCTATCGGTTTTCCGCCCTGCTCGAGAAACACCAACTCCTGTGGATCATGAGGACACACACGCTGACCTAGATCCATCGCGTCCTGTCCACCCATGGCAACATGGCCGCACTGCTACCCAGCTCTATGCGCCTGGCACTCAATGTAAATGATCCACACAAAAGGCAGCGTACAGTCCTGCAAAGTGTTGGCGTGGTCGACCCGTCCGCACACTCAGTGACTGAAGAGTCTCAGCAAAGGGACGTTTCTGTGGCGTTTCCGGCTTGAAGCCGCACGGCGTCTGCACTGTCGGATGGATGAATGCATACGTCCTGCCCAGCTGAAGATGCACCGGGCGTAGCGAGCCACGGAGTGGAGACTCTCACGATGTCTGGGCTAGCGAGGCGACGAGGACGCTGTTTTGGTGCTCGTGCGAAGAAAATAGTTTGCAGTGTAATGTCCAGAGCATCGGGGCGTGTCCATAGCCAATAGGAAGGGCGTATGCTTCTTTCTACAAGGTCATTGGCTCATTTCACTGAATCTCGGCGACCATAGAGATAGAGGCGCTGATCTTCCGGAGATGACACTGGCGCTTCCGTCCCTCGCTGCAACATGGGGGAAGCCAACGAGTTGCAGCGCCTGCTGGCCGAGACCGCGGCCTCCAACGGCGATGTCAAAGCCTACGTCGACCCGATTGCGGGCCCCGACACAGCTCTCCCAATCAACATCAATGCTGCTCACTCCGCTACACCCTGCGAGCCCAAGAATGGCGCTCTGCGAGCAGGAGAACCGCCTCGCTTGCTCTCACACGAGGTGTTGGGACTGACGACTCAGTATGCGGGCGTTGGCTTCGTGAGTGGCGTGCTGCCGGCCGTGATCTACCCGCTGCTTCAGGGCTACCTCAACGCCGAAGGAACCACCGTGGTGTCGGCGAACGTGCTGGTGCACCTGCCGTGGTCGTACAAGGTCTTCCTGGGCGTGCTGAGCGACTGCTTCCCCATCGCGGGCTACCGTCGCTGGCCGTACATGGCTCTAGGCTGGCTGCTTTGCTGCGTTATGCTCTTCGTGATGGCCTGCATCCCGGAAGACGCACCGTACTACGGCGATCCGGCCATGCACTCGACACCTCCCGAGCAATGGACCCCCGCACAGCGAGCAAGCATCAATCCGAATGCACCTGACGCGGCCGGCAAGTACGTCATCCCCATGATGCTGGCCGCCTTTGGGTATCTGTTGGCTGAAGTCCCGTCAGATGCCGTGGTCATGGAGCTAGCGCAGCGCGAGCCGGCCGACACGCGAGGCCGCATTCAGTCCTGCATCCACTGCGTTCGCATGGGCTTCCACGCCATAGGCGCCTTCGTGGTGGCTGTTGCTTTCAACGGCGTCGAGTATGGTGGTTCCTTCGACTTCTCGCTCTCGTTCCCGCAGATGATGTTCATCTTGGGCTGCGTCAGCCTACCTATGGCGCCCGTGGCCTGTGTCTTCGTGCATGAAGACGCCTTCCGGCCGCCCCAATTCAGCACGTACATCTCCCGCTTCTGGAAACTCTTGCAGCAGCGTGCCGTGTGCCAGATCGCGGCGTTCAACTTCTTATCCGGCGTCTTCAACAACTTCAATCCCGTCGCGTCCAGCAACATCAAACTCTACTGGGTACACGCCACACCGTTCAACGCCAGCATCATGGCCATCGTCGGCACCTTTGTGTACTCCGGTACACTCGTGGTCATGGCGCAGCGAGGCTTGCACTGGAACTGGCGCATTGCCATCGCCACGAGCGTCTTGCTGGGCATTGTCCTCGATGGGGTCACGACCATGCTGGTGACCTGGGACATCGAGCGCAGTCAGTGGTTCTGGCTTGGCGTGCCCGTCGTCACGTACATCCCGCACGCCGTGCAGTTCATCATCGACAACTACGTGATCGTGGAGCTCATTGAGCTGGGCTCGGAAGGCGCGCTCTTCGGGCTGCTCGCGACCACCACGCACGTCTCGGCGCCGTTCGGCCGCACTGCCGCCAAGCTCATCAACGCGCACTTCCACGTCTGGAAGGAGGATATCCTACGCGACGACTTCATCACGCGCCGAGATGTGACTCTTACGATCGCCATCTGCTACGGCATGAAGCTGCTGTCGCTCGTGTTCTTGCCCTTGTTGCCGAGTCAGAAAGCCGCCACGCAGGCGCTGCGTCGTCATGGAAGCACCAGTAGGGTCATGGGCGTGTGTCTTGTTGGCGCGCTGTCCGTGGCGTTGCTGTGGTCCACGGCGGTGAACATCCTCAGCATGGACGAGCGCACCAAGTGCTGGACCATCACTGGCGGCTGCGCACCCAAGCCGCGTCACACGATTGCAGGCGGGGGCACTTCACCGGACGCTCGACTCTAATGTGATCGCCCTTGTGGCTGGATAGAACTGTCAGGCACCGCTGAAGGCCGCCCTTTGCCTCTTGGCTGATGCCGCCACGTCTAGCGAAGTCAAATGCTTGTGGAATCCCACCGCCAGCTCCGCTTCAAGTGTGGTGTGACGCGGCTCTGGCCGGATTAATTAATTTGTCGGCGCGTGGCTTCCCATCCCATGTCGATCATCGCTGGCTGACTGGCTGGCGTCGCACAGCGAGTCGCTTGCCATGCTCCAAGCTCGCTACGGCGGAGGCTGGCGCGTGCCACTGCAAGCCCCACCGCCACATGCCGGCACCGCCAGCACACGCCGCTCCACCAGGCGAATGGACAGGACGACACGGTGCCACTGTGATAGTGTGACTGGGCCCGATGTGTGTGATCTCTTGGGCCGGTCCGTGGTCGCGGCCGCCGTCGGACGCGCCATCTGCCTTTGGGACACGAAGTCACCCACGGCGTCGGCCTCGAGACGATCGTTTGCACACCTGAAGCGACTTGCAGGTTAGCAAAGGCGCATCGACTTCTCCATTCCTCAATCCGCCACGTCCGCACAGCTGCGTTCCACGTCCGGCAGCATGGGCGACGTCGACGAGCGCCAGCCTCTCGTGCTCAAGCCCACGGCCTCTGGAGAGACCTACGGCACGCCAGACGTCGCCAAGTCCTCGTTTGGCGACGTTTGCGAGCTCGAGAATGGCGCGCTACGGGCTGGAGCGCCGCCGCGCCTGCTGTCGCGCGAGGTGCTGGGGCTGTTGACGCAGTACGCGGGCATCGGCTTTGTGAGCGGCGTACTGCCGGCCGTGATCTACCCGCTGCTGCAGGGCTACCTCAACGCGGAGGGAACCATCATCGTCTCGGCCACGGTGCTCATCAAATTGCCGTGGTCGTACAAGGTGCTGCTCGGGATCGTGAGCGACTGCTTCCCCATCGCAGGTTACCGTCGCCGGCCATACATGGCTCTCGGCTGGCTGCTCTGCTGCGCCATGCTCTTCCTCATGGCCTGCATCCCGCAGTCGGCGCCGTACTTTGGCGATCCCGCGATGCACTCCACGAGCCCTGACCAGTGGACAGAGGCCCAGATCGAGAGCATCAACTCGAGCGCCCCCGACGCCGCCGGCATGTACGTCATCCCCATGATGCTCGCTGCCTTCGGGTATCTCCTGGTGGAGGTACCGTCCGACGCCGTGGTCATCGAGTACGCCCAGCGGGAGCCATCAGACACGCGAGGACATCTTCAGAGCTGGATCCACTGCATCCGCATGGGCTTCAACGCGCTGGGCGCACTGGTGGTGGCCGTGGCGTTCAACGGCGTTGAGTACGGTGGCTCCTTCGACTTCTCGCTCTCGTTCCCGCAGATGATGTTCATCCTGGGCTGCATCAGTCTGCCGTTGGCGCCCACGGCGCTCTTCCTCGTGCATGAAGACGCGTTCGTGCCGCCCAAGTTCCGTGACTACCTCACGGGCTTCTGGGCGCTGCTGCAGAAGCGCGCCGTGTGTCAAGTAGCGGCCTACAAGTTCTTCTCGGGCGTCTTCGACAACTTCAACACCGTCGCCTCCAGCAACATCAAGCTCTTCTGGGTGCACGCCACGCCGTTCAACGCCAGTGTCATGGCCATCGCCGGCACCTTTGTGTACGCCGCGACACTGGCCGTCATGGCACAGCGCGGGCTCCATTGGAACTGGCGCGTGGCAATCTCCCTCGCGGTTATCATCAGCATTTCCCTCGATGGCGTCATGACCATGCTGGTGACCTGGGACGTGAATCGCAGCCAGTGGCTCTGGCTCGGCGTGCCGGTCATAGGGTACATCCCCCACGGCGTGCGCTTCATCGTGAACAACTACGTGGTCGTGGAGCTCATCGAGCTGGGCTCGGAAGGCGCGCTCTTCGGCCTGCTCACGACCACCACGCACATTGCCGAGCCCTTCGGCAAGACGGCCGCCAAGCTCATCAACGCGCATTTCCACGTGTGGAAGGACGACATCCTCCGCGACAACTACGTCACTCGGCGCGACGTGAGTTTCACCATTTGGCTCTGCTACAGCATGAAGCTGCTGTCGCTCGTGTTCTTGCCCTTACTGCCGAGCCAGAGGGCCGCCACGCAGGCGCTGCGCCGCCGCGGGACCGTCAGCCAGTGGATGGGTGTGAGCATGATCCTGATCCTGCTCGTTGCGCTCATGTGGTCCACGGCGGTGAACGTCCTGAGCATGGACGAGAGCACCAAGTGCTGGAAGATCACCGGCGGCTGCGCTCCAGGCCACGACCACGCGGCCAGCAACTCGTCCTCGCTCGCGACGTGGCTGTAGACATGCCCAGAGAGATACAGGAAGGTTGCATGGCCAGTATCGACGAGGTGATCCGGTTGGTAGGCACTTATACACGCACCATCGTCACGTAGACCGCCACCACGCAACTCGTCCCACCTGCCGCACTACACTCTTCTTACAGCGAAATAGTCCCTGGATTCCCCATTCCACACCTACGTATTAACACTAGCAGAGGAAGCGCCCGCGAGCGCCTGGCAGTCGCTTTAGCTATCGAGTTGTGCTCTGGGCTCCTCGCTCACGAGAGCTTTGATGTCGAATTTGCTCGCTGCAAACTGCGTTGGGGCCGGAGTCGGCTGTGGCAAGGCCGCGCCAGCTCGAGCCTCCGCAGTACTTGGTCCTGCAGCCGGTGTAGCAGCCACTCTGCCCATGGTCGCATTGCTACGAGCAGTCTTGTTTTTATACCCTGCTCGCGCTTTCTTGTCCAGCAGCGCCACGCAGCTCGCGGGGACCGGGACGCCGCGCTCCTCCAGCTCACCGCGCTTCTTCCACAGCTTCTCGCGCAGGGCATCGATGTCTGCCTCGGTCTCGCGGAGATTCATCAGCAGCGCCAGGTTCCCATTCATGAGCTTGGCATTCTTGGCCCGCATCTTGAGCAGCGCGGCCTCCGTCATCCTCCCGACGCCGAACGACACCTTCGTCTCTTCCTCGTGCTTTGCTGAAGGTGCAGCTTCGAATTGGACGATCTCATTGGGTGGCTGCTTTTACGTAAGTACAATGTGTGTGCAGCCACAGACAGACTGTGGCTCTAGCACTGCAAGGTTTTTCAAACCGCTCTCGCGTGGTCAGCCAATCAGCAGCGGACTTATCTCGGCACAATCCCCACCTCCATAAACCTCACCGCTCGCTCATTGGCCAGCCCAGCCCCCTGAACCAAAGGCTGCAATCGAATTGAATCGCGCGCAGGAGCTCCGCTGGACGCCAGGGAACGGACCAAGATGCTCGCGCGCTCGACGACGATGCTGGCCACGGCCATGAAGAAGCAGGAGAGCGCCAAGCTGCTGTCGCGCTCCTTCGCGTACGTGTGGATGCTGTGGCGCTGCCTACCGTGCTGTAGCGGCCGGTGGCGTGACAGGTGAACCGGGATGCGTGGCTGCAAGCGCAAGCTGACGTTTGCTTGTGGTGCTTGGTATATCGCTTTATCGCTGTCAATGGCGTTGCTCTGCGTCTCTCCTCGCGCGCAGTCACCGTGTGAACATGGTGCTGAAGGAAGACGTAACGAAGCTGGGCTTCCGCGGCGAGGAGGTGTCCGTGAAGGCCGGCTACGCGCGTAACTACCTGTACCCGGAGAAGCTGGCTGTGTATGCCACGGACGCTAACCGCGCCCAGTTCAAGGTGGACAAGGAGTCTGTGGATGAGACCAAGCTGGAGAAGGAGCGCGAGCTCGCCAACATCATCGAGCGCCTGAGCGACGCGGAGGTGGTCTTCAAGCGCCACACGGCCACCAAGACGGACCAGAAGCTGCACAGCCAAGTCACGTGAGTCTCGTCATGTCCAGCACACCTCTTTGTCTATCGATCTAGACTCACAAACGTGTACTGGCCTTTGTTTACAGCGCGCAGAACATCTCGGATATGCTGGAGAAGCAGCACGGCATCATCGTGGGCGTCGCGCGCATCAACCTGCCGGCCCCGCTCAAGGTTCGTACTTTGTTTCCGTATCATTCTTCCGCGTTGTAGGCGGTATGAGCGATAGAATGAGCGTCTTCTCACTCGTTTCGCTTGTCGTGGCCACGGTCGAGCAGACTCTGGGCACGCACAGCGTCAAGGTCCGCGTGGACAGCGCCATCGAGGAAGAGTACGCTTCCAACAGCACCCCCGTGGCTGCGGAGGCCACGGAGGAGGCCACGGAGGAGGCCACGGAGGAGGCCACGGAGGAGACGCAGGGCGCGTCCAAGAAAAAGGAGGTGAAGGTGGTGGTGGAGATCATGAGACGGTAGATTGCGCGCTCTTGCCGCCCGCTGCCTCCCGTGGACGCGCATGGGAGAAGAAGACGCCGAGCAGGGGCCGCCATGCGCCAGGCGATAGCAACGAATGGCACCGCGTCGGGAGAGAAGGAGCTCTTGCTGAGCATAGCCTGACTATAGACTCTGCTCCCGCGCTCTCGCTCGGGAGCTCAGGCCGTACTACACAACACGCCAGCCAGCCCAACTCGCCTGTGCTCTGCCTCCTTGTTGCTGCTCTTGCCGCTTGCCTTGCTGCTCTCTCGATCATCTCCAGCCTCTTCCCGCGTTGCAATGCTTGAGTCCCGGTACTTGGCGCCAAAGGCGGAGTTGATGGCGGTACGAGAGTGATGGTGGCTGCAACCCAACGGGTGCGAGTCCCAGTCACGGGTCATAACTCAACTGGCCGAAGCGAAGATGACAGCGCGGACACTTCGTAGAAGCGCTTCCGTCAAAAGCAAGAAGGCGGCGAGCTCCGTGACGCGCAAGGCGCCGCCCAAGCCCACGCAGCACATCCAGTGGCGCGGCAGGCGGATCACGCTCTTCGGTAAGGCCCACGCCGCGGTTGACGGTACATGTAGCGGGATAGCGGCCACCTCCTTGACGACAGCTTTGTGTGTTCTTGCAACGCAGAGTCGCGCGTCTACGAGATCATCTCGACGGTAGACAGCACCTCCATGCTTTCCACTCCAGCTATGCGTCGACGTTGACGTGTTCCCTGCTGCTGCTGCTGCTGCCCGCGCAGATCCCGCCGGGCAAAGTGAGCACGTACGGAGGCGTGGCCAAGGCTTTGCAGTCCGGCCCAAGACCCGTCGGCCAAGCGCTACGCGTACGTCTTGCGGGCTAGTGGTGAGCGCCGTGCTTCTGCAACTACCTTAACGCGTCTGCTTGGGCCTTACTTGATGTGGATTCGCCGCAGAAAAACCCGTTCGCGCCGGAGGTGCCGTGCCACCGCGTCGTGGCGGCCTCGCTGGACATCGGAGGCTTCCAAGGTGCGACCAGAACGGTCAGGACTTGGACAACTGCGCTCGCGGCCGTGCTCTTATGTCTGCATTCGTGTGTGTGGCGGACTACGCAGGCTCCATTGGGGACGAGTCGCCGTCCATCTGCAAGAAACGCGCGCTGCTCACGAAGGAAGGCGTGGTCTTCACACCGGAGCACAAGGTACGAGACAACGGCAGAGCTATCATAGCGTATGAACACCGTAGTGCATTCCAAACTTGCTCTAAGTTGGTAGCGTACTCTAACGTAGTGGACATGGTGACGTACTGCTCCAGATTCACGCCGATTGTCTCCACGAGTTTGTCGACCAGAAGTGAGGGTGGCATGAAGACTGCAGTTCACTGCCCACTCTCTCCGTCCTTCCATTCTCAACAATGATCAAGGAAGTACTGCGTCATGTTCTACGGTTTAGAGCGCATGCGAGTGCTTGGCTATAGTCGATCGGTTGGCTGCAGATAGCGCCACTGGCCCACGGGTAGCGCGCCCAGTTTGATGCCGCCGATGCGCACGCGCTTTAGCGCCATGACGCGCAGCCCCACGTGCTCACACATGCGGCGGATGTGGCGGTTCTTGCCCTCCGTGAGCACCACGCGCAGTTGATTAGCGTTCAGCACCTCCACCGACTTGGCCCGGTAGGTAATGCCGTCCTCACTCGTCACGCCGGCACGGAGCTGGTCCACTTTGGCTTGCACCGCGTCTGTGAGCGGCTCCAGATCCAGATTGACGCGCACGAGGTACTCCTTCTCGATGCTGCCCTTGGGGTCCAGCAGCTTCTTGGCCACTTTGCCGTCCTGCGTGTAGAGCAGCAGCCCCGTCGAGTTGATGTCCAGGCGTCCGCACACGGCCATCTTCCAGAGGTTCACGGGCTCCAGTTGCTGCCGCGGACGCACGCGGCTCAGCTCGCGGCACTCATTCTCGAATGTGAGCAGTTGGACGGCCGGCGTGTGGTTGTCCTCGGGCTGCGATGACACCAAACCTAACGGTTTGTTCAGCACCAACGTCACCTTCTTCTCCTGGTGTCGCTGCGCCGGGAAGTTCAGCCGCACGTCGCTGTCCACGGGCACCTTGAGCCACTGGGCCTGCACCTTCTCGCCGTTCACCAGCACGGCGCCGGACTGGATGTAGCCATCCGCTTCGCGCCGCGAGCACATCCCGCGCTGTGCCATTAGCTTCGCAAGCCGCACCAAACCGTCGTCGCCGTCGTTGGAGTTGGCGTTCATGTCGACATCGGCCTTGCTGCTCACGCTTTCGCTGCTGCAGTCGCTTCCGTTGCGGCCTGCCGTAGCGTCATCGCGTCCAGATACACGTTGCAGTACCGTTGAACCGTGCAGCCTCCGCGTTTGCGCCTGCAGGCCGCGACAGCCGGCCACCACTCCACGCAGCATTTCGAGCCAACCGATGTGTGTTCCTTCGTCCACTTGGTCTTTTGCGCGCTCACAATAATTGTGTACACATTGGACTCCAACGCTGTTGATTGGTTTTGCACTTGGCTTCAATATTGAACGGGCTCTGCTGAAAGGTGCTCGAGGTATAACAAGGCTGCGATGGGAACCGCATGCTCGAGCGCTAGTCTACTGCTGAACGTGGCGGCCAGGTATGCTATGGTAAACAGGAAATAGAGTCGCAGTGGTCGGCTTGGACGGACGCGCACAAGGCTAAGGGCGGGTACACCAGCTCACCACGGACGAGCGTGGTTCTGACGCTTTGAAGATATCAGCGGGCGACGACACGTTTCAGCACTACTGCGATCTCGAGCCGTGTAAGCTCTTCCCGTCCAGTGCATTCATACTGCTGTGCGGGACCTTGTAAACTGGGGAGGTATGCAGTGCGTGTGGCGTCGGTCAAAGCAGCGATTGCTAACGCAGCTTGGAGTGAGAGAAATCTGCAAGCGCTGCCTCCACGTAGAAACACAGCATCGACACGACCGGCGCCAAGAGCATGCGCATATGCATGCCCAGGTTTCACGAGCGGCTCTGCTGTCGCAACACGTAGCACAAAGCAACAGCACAAAACGCTTGACCGGACGTATAACACTGTGCAAAGCGTGCTGCAGAAGTAAACCTAGGCGTCACGCGGCAAAGTGAAGCCTAGCAAACCATGCGCGTGCACCAGAAGCAGCGCTTTCTCGATAGACGCAGGGCCAGACATAGTAGTTGAGGAGCAACTCGCTTGTCAATCAATGCACAAACTCCGTGGTCCCAATTGCGAACTGCGAACTGACTGGGCTTCTCTATGCCGACGGTCGTTATAGCAAAGTATCTTGCTCACGTCGGAATCTCGTCCAAATTCCCACGTCCACGTCGGTAAAACCTCAGGTGTCCGCCAATCAGAAGACGTGGTTCCCTCAAGAGACGTGAGGTTTTTCGCGCGGCCGGCCTCCGCCCGCCCAGGATCTCACGTCAGTTTGGATTTTGGTTGCTGTGGCGTCGATCCAAGGGAAACGCAGCGATCAAGTGCAGAAGCAAGAAACTCTCGGCCGCCGCCATGTTCGCTAGCCGCCGCAGCATGCTCGGCCGCTCGCGCTCGTTCTTCAGCTCCACGGCGGCGCCCGTCAAGCAGAAGCGCGTGGTGGTGGTGGACGGCGTGCGCCTGCCCTTCGCGCGCTCGGGCACGACGTACAAAGATGTGATCGCCTACGACATGATGCGCGACGCCTTCAAGGGGCTCATCAACAAGACGGCCATCGACGCCAAGGACATCGACTACGTGATCGCCGGCACGGTCATCCAGGAGGTGGGCACGTCCAACATTGCGCGTGAGGCGGCGCTGGGCGCGGGCGTGCCCAAGCACGTGCCGGCGCACACGGTCACGCAGGCGTGCATCTCGTCGAGCCAGGCTATCTGCTCGGGCGCGGAGAAGATTATTTCGGGCCACGCGGACGTGGTGCTGGCCGGCGGCGTGGAGACATTCTCGGATGTGCCCATCCGGTATTCGAAGCCCATCCGCGAGCGTCTGATCAACATGAACAAGGCCATGAAGGGCGGCCCGCTGGCCGTGTTGAAGCTGCTCCAGGGCCTGAAGCTGTCGGACCTGGCGCCCGTGGCGCCCGCGATCCAGAACTTCCACACGCGCGAGATCATGGGGTCGTCCAGCGACCGTCTGGCCACGCGCTTTGGCGTGACGCGCCAGGAGATGGACGAGTACACTGTGGACGCGCACCAGAAGGCGTACCGCGCGCACGTGGAGGGCAAGTACAAGGGCGAGATCCTGTCGTACAAGGGCAGCGTGGAGGAGAACGGCGTGAACCCGAACTCGACGCTGGAGAAGATCTCGACGCTCAAGCCGGCCTTCGTGAAGCCGCACGGCACGCACACGGCGGCCAACTCGTCGTTCCTGACGGACGGCGCGGCCTCGACGCTGATCATGTCGGAGGAGAAGGCGCTGGAAATGGGCTACAAGCCCAAGTCGGTGCTCAAGGACTGGATGTTCGTGGGCGTGGACCCCTTCGAGGACCTGCTACTCGGCCCGGCCTTCGGTATCCAGAAGATGCTGGCCAAGCACCAGCTCAAGCTGGACGACGTGGACTACTTTGAGATCCACGAGGCGTTCGCGGGCCAGGTGCTGGCCAACCTGAACGCGCTGGCGGAGCCCAAGTACTGCAAGGAGCTCTTTGGGCTGGACAAGCCCGTGGGCCGCGTGCCGTCGTCCAAGCTGAACACGTGGGGCGGCTCGCTCTCCATCGGCCATCCGTTCGGTGCCACGGGCAGCAGACTAGTGAACACGGCTTCCAACAAGCTAGACCAGGAAGGCGGCAAGTACGCGCTGTTAGCGGCCTGCGCAGACAGCGGGCTCGCCTACGTCGGGCTCATTGAGAAGTACGACGGCTAAAGCGGCGCGATGAGATGAGATGGACGCCGAGTGCCTGCGGACCGAGCAGCAACGAAGCAGCTGCTGCCTAGCCACCACCTCCTGAGTCTCGAACGCCCGTATTGCCATGCGCAAACCGTGACCTAAATACATGCTAACGAGCTCGCGTTTTTTGCTTGCAAGTGTCGTTGCAGCAGGCGGTCATCACTATGTGAGTGGAAGCAGACGTACGTGCAGCACAAGCATTGCAATAGATGGGATAAATCCATGCGTGCAGGCGAAGTGGAAGTCGGGTATGCGTGCAAGACAGGCATAAATCTATGTTAACAAGTGGCAATTAGACGAGCAGCACGGCGTTGATGCAGCCGTCGTTCTCCGGCACGTTGGTGATCTGCGCGTACTTGCCCCACACCACCTTGCCCGAGGTGGTGACCAGCCCCAGCTCGCTCACGTTCACCTCGATGACCGTGCCCTTGGTCATGACGCCCAGCTGCGTGTAGAGCGGGCTCTGCGGGTTCTTCTTGACGCCCAGGATGTCCAGCTGGAACGTGGTCTTGAGCTCCGGGTGCGTCACGTGCGCCTTCTTGAAGCGCATAGCGCTCGGGCGGATGAAGCGCTCGTACTTGGGCGGCTTGCGCGTAAAGTTCTCGCCCACGAAGGTGGCCTTGGTGATCATGCGCTTCCACGACTTGTTGCGCCGCTTGCCCGAGCGCAGCACCTTGAACATCTCGTCGTCGGCAATGGGCTTCACCTTGGGCACCGGCACGTCCCACTTGCCGGCCTTCTCCTTGCGCTTCTGCTTCACCGTGTTGCTCAGCACCTTGGCGCGCGACACGCCCTCGCGGTCCAGCAGGTAGGACGGCACGGCGCCGTCGGGCACCTCGTCGTCGTTCGCATGCTTGTTGGTGCGCTCGTTGTGCAGCGCCAGTGTCTTCTTCATGGCCGCCTTCTCCTTGAACCGCTTCTGGTTGTATAGCTTGGCGCGGAGGCCGTGCACCTTCTGGGCGAACTGCGACCGTCGGTGCACCTCACGCGCTTCTTTCTTGCGCTTCTTCTCGGCGGCGTCCATGCGCACGCCGTGGCGCTTGCGGTGCATCTCCATATGCTCGTGCTGCGGCATCTTGGCTCGAGCTCTCTACGCCTCCACGGACTCTCCTCGCACACGCGGCTCTCTCTCTCTCTCTCAAGCAGCCTTTGCCTGCTGTCTTCCCCCCGCTTTGAGCTGCTGGCGGACTTTCTGGAGCTGAGCTCTCGGCCGGCTTTTCGGCCCTGGAAAGCCTGTCAACCAAGGGTGCTGGTGGGCCACCCAAACCTCGGCCGTACACAAACGGTGTACCGAAGGGCTAGAGGCACCGATGTAACTGGTTAACGAACGGTTCGGCTGTTAATGTTCCACCAGCCGAACCGGTCCTGATTGAACTTGGCCAGCGTTGTGCGACCTTCGCGCGACCTTATCGGAACCTTGCGTATCCCGCTGTTTGCCTCACAAGGCGACTTCCGAGGCAGGAGCAATGATGGCCACGGCGTGGCGCAAGCTGGCACCGCGCGGGACCAAGGCGACAGCTGCCTGGCTGCGTGCAGGCGCGTCTACGAGCGCGGGCGCTCGCGTTGGTGCCAGACTCGGGGCCGCCTCTACGGTGCGTCGACTGCTGAACACGCGCGCCACGAACGCATCTTCGTCCTTCGCGCTGGGCCTCTCCCCGGACCAAGGCGACCACGCGCCCGTGGTGCCGCACAACCCCTTCAAGGTGCAGGACGGCTGTCTCGTGCCAGGTGCGTGTGCGGAAAGCGCTGCGCTTGCTGGTTGAACTGCGCTTGGCTTGCGTCGCGGAATATGGAAGCGTTTGGCGCATTGGCTCGACGTTTGGGGTATACGATGCAGATCTAACGGCGCTGCTACTGGGTATGATGGACAACCAACGCTGCAGGCATCCCGGCCACGGAGTTCCAGGAGCGCCGCGCGAAACTATTCGATGTGCTGCCGGACAACTCGGCCTTTATCGTACGTGCGGCTCTTCCCTCCGCATAGACATGAGAGTTGAACAGCAACGTTGTCTGTGCCCGCATGACTCATTCGCTGCATCTGCTGTGGGGTCCCCGCTGTGCAGGTGAACGCCGGCGAGGTCAAGTGGATGACGCACGACATCCCGTTCGAGTTCCACCAGAACACCAACTTCTTCTACCTCACCGGGCTGGAGGAGCCCGACGCGCACGCCGTGCTGCTCAAGTCGCAGAACAAGTGCTCCTTCGTGCTGTTTGTGCGGCCGCGCGACCCGCACAGCGAGCAATGGGACGGCGCGCGCGTGGGACTGGACAACGCCAAGGACGTCTACGGCGCTGACGACGCCTTCCAGCTCACGGATCTGGCCGTGGCCATGAACAAGGTGCTCTCGGGGTTGGACAAGATCTTCGTGCTCAAACCCGACGGCGGGCGGTACTCGCCCAGCTTCCTGGAGGCCACGAAGGGCTACCACGGCAAATTCTTCTCGGGCGACTTCCTGGTGGAGCAACTGCGCGTGGTCAAGTCGGCCAACGAGCTGGAGCGCATGCGCTTCGCGGCGGATATCGGCGCGCAGGGCTTCATTGACATGATGAAGAGCACGCGGCCAGGCATGACGGAGCTGGCGTTGGCGTCCGAGTTCGAGGGATCCTGTAAGCGCAACGGCGCGCTCTGGAACGCCTTCCCCAACGTGGTGGGCACGGGCTCCAACGCGGCGGTGATCCACTACTTGGCCAAGCGCGACGTGCTACACGAGAACGACTTGGTGCTGGTGGATTCCGGCTGTGAAGTAGCCGCCGGCTACTGCAGCGACATCACGCGCACCTTCGCCGTGGGTGACCAGCTCTCGGCGGGTCAGGTCGAGCTGTACGAGTTTGTGCTGGACGTGCAGAAGCAGTGTTTGACGCACCTGGACGAGCAGCTCCGCAACAAAGTCCCCATTAGCCTCAACCAGTTGCACGACTACTCGGTGGCGCTCATGATGGAGCGCATGCGGGCCATGGGCATCCTCAAGGAACGCGGTGGCAACTACTCGCGCCAGGCCATGCGCGAGTTCCAGAAGTACAACCCGACGCACATCGGCCACTTCCTGGGCATGGACACACATGACACGCCGCACGTCACGCGTAGCGCGCCCTTGACGCCTGGCATGGTGGTCACGGTGGAGCCCGGCGTGTATCTGCCCAAGAACGACTGGGACCTCCCGGAGCAGTTCCGCGGCATTGGCATCCGTATCGAAGACGACGTCGTGGTATGGATCCACCATTGCGGTTGTCGCGCTGGAAGCAAAGCGGATGGGAAGCGGTGGGTCGTCTGGATGGGGTCGCCTAACTCGTGTGCGTTGTGTGTCATTTGCCTGCCAGATCACGGAGAACGGCATCGAGGTCACCACGTCGGCCGTGCCCAAGGAGCTGCACGAGATGGCGGCGCTGCGCGAGGCGTGAGCGAGTCCTCTTTAACTTGGATCAAGGATACCATGAGAGCACTTGGCAATGTAGGTCGGTTCTTGTCTGGGCGCAGCTTCCAGGCGGAAACGTGCGGACCACGGAGGCGTCAAGGCCCACCAGGGGCTCAATATTTTACTCTGTACGCGCGGGCATGCCAGCACACGCGTGAACCTCCCTGGCTGCTTGGTTTTGTCCACTACCACCGTCGTTCCTGGACCAGGAAGTGCTTCGTCGTCAATAGTCGGGAGGGTTTGAACTCCATTCCTGCAGGACGCGGTAGTGGAGCGCGTTGAAGGCCTCGTACTGCTGTCTGTCACAAGGAACACACGCATACAAGCACACGCATTGAATCACACGTCAATAGAGCGGCCCGATACGGACAACGGACGGCGCAGTCGTGAACGGACCTCAGCTGGGCACAATACGTCGCTCTCTCGAGCCGAGGGATGCTGTCCAGCTCCAGCACGTTGTCTTGTTTGGACGCCTCCGCCTGCCACAGAGCACAAGAGCCACAGCTTCAGCTCAATCGGAATCTCTTGTCATCGCATCAATGGCAAGCAGAGCCGACACTGCAGCGCCAACTGCCATCACCTCGGCTGGAGGCTGCTCCGGTTCCTCCTGCTGCGTCGCACGCACGAGTGGATCGTGCTGCTCTGGCCGCTGCTCCGTGATCGGGTTGCTTGGCATCGGCTGATCTTCACTCGAAGGTTGAGCGTTTGGCTCGGCGATGCGGACCGAGGACAGCGAAGACGAGATCGCGACCGAGTCTTCCTTCATACTGCTGGGCTTGGTCTTCACGGCCAAGCAGCGCAGGTGCAGCTCGTCGTCGTCCAATGGCGCCAACAGCAGCAAGCAACTGGCCAGGGTGCCCACGCCTGCCTGCGGTGCCACACCAACCGTCAGTAAGCTCTAGCCCAGTGTTGAAAGCAACCGACTCGCCGTTGAACCGAGCAGCTCCAGCTCCAGCTACTCTACGTACCCGTTGTCGCTTTCGGAGATATCGGGAAAAGTCCCGAAATCGCGCGACGTCGTCGGCGCTGGCCGGCGTAACCAGCAGCTGAGGGGGCTGTGCACACGCCCACACACACGTCAGTCGTCTGCGGGTGCAACTCGTTGATTACCATCCTCCGCCGTTAAAGTAGGCGCGCTACAACGCGCTGCAGACGGCCGAGACCGCCGGAAAGGCGATGGCACGCATACGCACATGTTGGCGGCAGCACGCGATCATGCGGTCCACCTCGGAGAACTCCAGCCGCTTGACGATGTCCACGGCCTCGACGCTGTACATGACACGGCGCCACATCGTGTCACACGCCAGAGAACTCGTGTCAGCTTGGTCATACAGCGCAAGAAACCGCTGCAGCCGTCGCAACGGTTGTGACCGCCGGATGCATGGCGCTTTGGGGCGACGCCGAGGCTTGTCGACGTACCCGAGCGCCTCCAGCTCGTCCACACGCACGCGCGGGTACTGGTGCCGACTCTGTGCGCCCGGCGGATCGCCAGCGTCCTTGCAAGTGAAGAGGAACTTGGACGCTTTGTACACATGGAAGGTCACCACCATTGCTGCCTCCCCGCTTGAGAACTTTGGGTGCGTCAATCGCCATTCTGACCAGGAGCTCCACAGCGTAACCTTGCAGCGTACCCCCTATTCGGCATCACATTGGTGGAAAACCAGGTAAATGCGTGTTTATAGCCAATCCTGAACGTTCCCGCGAAGATAAGCGCGACTTTTTGTCGTATTTGAGCAAAGAGCATTCATTAGACAGCCTGCACGAGGAAGAGGAAGCTTCGCTACGAGCTTCTTGCTGAGCGACTCCCGCTCCTGTGGAAGACACTAGAGAGGCGAGGGCAATACCCAAGAACTGCGGTTGTCTGTGGTACAGCGGACACCGCGAGGTACCGTGAGAGAGACCAGAATGGTGACGAACGCAGCGGAAAAGCCGCCGGTTGTGCCGCGCATCCAGCGCCTGAGTGCCGAGGTGGTGAACCGCATTGCGGCTGGCGAGGTAGTGCACCGCCCCGCAAACGCGGTGAAGGAGTTGCTGGAGAACTCGCTGGACGCGGGCGCCACGCACGTGGCCGTCACGGTGAGCCAGGGCGGCCTCAAGCTGCTGCAGATCCAGGACAACGGCAAAGGCATCCAGCGTCAGGACCTGGAGATCGTCTGCGAGCGCTTCACCACCAGCAAACTGCGCACCTTCGAGGACCTGCGCGAGATCCAGTCCTTCGGCTTCCGTGGTGAGGCGCTGGCCAGTATCTCGCACGTGGCGCACGTGACCATCACCTCCAAGACGGCCGATCAGCCCTGCGCCTACAAGTGAGTTCATGCACCGTCGCGATGGCTAGGAGGTCGTCAAGTCCGTGTTGGGACATTGCCAGGAAGTCGCTTGCCTCGTCTAACGTATGCAATGCTGACTCTTGCGTGCAGAGCATCGTATCGCGACGGGAAGCTGGTGGCGAAGCGGCCGGGCGCGTCCAAGGAGCCGACACCTTGCGCTGGCAAGAACGGCACACAGATCATGGTACGTCCGTGATATGCACATGACTCTGACATAGATTCCATGGCTATGGGGTGGTTCATGCGATGGAAAAGACTCACCCTACGTGCTCAAACGGCGTTGGATGGCAGGTGGAAGATCTGTTCTACAACTTGAGTACGCGCAAGCAAGCGCTCAAGAACGCGTCCGAGCAGTACACGCGCATTTTGGACGTGGTGCAAAAGTACGCCATCCACTTTGGCGCCAATGGCGTGGGATTTGTGTGCAAGAAGGTATGAGCGCCCTGCGGTGCAGTGCACTGAAGTGTCGTCGAGGCTGTGATTTCCACCGTGACTTCACGCTCTTTCTCGCCTTTGCTGGGCTTCGTGTTGTCCAGCATCGCGAAGCTTCGTGCGGCGTGAACACCACGCAGGCGTCTTCGCAGCTGGAGGTGATCCGCTCCATCTACGGCGGCAAACTGGCGAATGAACTCGTTGCCTTTGAGCACACGCGAGAAGCAGGCGCCACCGGCTCCATGGACCTGCAGCGCCGCGTCCGCGGCTACGTTAGCAACGCCAACTACCAGTACGTTCTCGTCTCTCTGTGCATCAAGATTCCCAAGCGCGTGTCGGCTCTGGCGGTTGTTCTCATTGACCTCTGACTTGACTCGTGTTGCATGTAGCATGAGGAAGAGCCACTTCATCCTGTTCATCAACAACCGCCTCGTGGAATGTCCGGCGCTCAAGCGGGCCTGTGAGTACGTGTACTCGCTCTACTTGCCCAAGAGCACGCACCCGTTCGTGTACCTCAGCATGGAACTCCCGCCGCGCAACCTCGACGTGAACGTGCACCCGACGAAGCGGGAGGTGCACTTCCTGCACGAGGAAGACATCGTGGACTCGATCAGCCAGGCCATCGAGAAGCAGCTCAAAGGCAGCAACGAAAGTCGGAGCTTCTCCGTGCAGCCCATAACGGCCATCATGGGCGTGTCCTCCGTGGGGAGTACCGATGCGTCCGGAAAGCAACTAAGACGCGAGAGCGTGCAGGACGAGGAGGACAAGGAACCGGAAGGGTCGGACGAGGAGATCGAGGACTCGGAGGAACTACCAGTGGCTCCGAGCCAATCGATTGAGCTGGACCTGAGCCAAAAGACGACGCCGCCGTCCAAGAAGTACCAGGCGGCGCTGGTAAGAGGCCAAGAAGGTGGAGGCTGGCGCTGTGGGAGACCATTGGGGTGGCTAATTCGTGGTCGTGCTGTGTGTATTTGGACGTGATAGGCCCCGCAACGCTTGGTGAGGACTGACCACCGCTCGAACACGATCGATAAATACTGCTTCCTGGACTCGCAGCGCTCCATGCAGCTCTCGCAGTCCTCGTCCAGCTCGCAGCTCACACAGGAGCAGGACGACTCTCAACCCGAAGAGGAGGGCGTGCAGATGGCGCAAGACGACACGGCAGACGTGCAAGACGGCGCTGAGCAAGAGACGTCCTTCCTCTCCAGGAAGAGGAAGTTCGCCGAGACGACGGAGTCTCCAGGGGCAGGTACGACCACGCGGTTGGGTTCTGATGCAGTCGTCGACGATGTTTGACGCTAACAGGAGCTGCTACTGCGGGGTTTTGTGTGCACGTAGAGCCCGAGCCAGAAGACGGCGATGACCGTCGCGCGACTATGGAGGCGACGCAGAGTCCGCAGATGCTCTCGAGCATCCAGAACTTGCTGAATCTGCTCCACAACAAGAAGAGCAAGGGTCTGACGCGGGTGAGAGTCGCAGCACGCGTTTGCTACAGTCGTGGAGGGCTGTAGTCTGCTGGAGAACTGGAACTGACGCACTCCCGTATCTTGATCCGTTGGCTCTGTGCGTGATTCTGGACCGACCGTAGCTCTTCCGGGAGCACAGCTTCGTGGGTGTAGTGGACGAGAAGTTCTCGCTCGTACAGTATCGCACCAAGTTGTACCTCGTGCGGCACGACGAAGTGGCCGTCCATGTGTTCTTCCAGCAGGTGCTGCAGCAATTCGGCGAGTTGGCGCCGATCAACCTGCAGCAGCCGCTGCCAGTGTACGAGCTGGCCATGGAGGCGCTCAAGAACCCGCGCAATGGCTACGACGAAGAGGACGGGCCCAAGGAGCAGCTCGCGCGCGAGATCCAGACGCTGCTGGTCGCCAACGGGCCCATGCTGGCCGAGTATTTCTCCATCGACATTGACGCCCAGGTACCGAACGCCTCGCTCCACCCACATGCTGATCCTGCTCATGCCTCGGAGCCGTTGACTGACTGTAGGCGCGTGTGCGGTGGCCATGCAGGGCTTGTTGCGCACGTTGCCGCGGGTGCTGGCCGACCACGAGCCGTCCATTCACTCTCTTCCCGAGTTCATCTTCCAGTTGGCCACGGAAGTGAATTGGGAAGAGGAAGAGCCATGCTTTGAGAACGTGGCGCAGACACTCGCGCGCTGGTACGGCGAGCTGCGCTATCCGGGCAATGCGGAGCGCAGTAAGCTGGTGCTGGAGCACGTGCTCTTCCCGGCGGCCAAGAGCGCCGCCTTTTGCCCGCCCACGGAGCTCAACGACGCGCAGCTCCTCACGCCGGTGGCCTGCTTGACCAACCTGTACAAGATCTTCGAGCGCTGCTAGGCGCGTGCGAGCGCCGCCAAGATCTTGGCGCGTGTAGCTGACGCGCCACTTGCTGCGGCCGCGAGGCTTGTGCCGCAGCTGGCGAGCGCGCACGGACAGCGACAGCGGGAAGCGCTAGTGGCGCGTGCGGTGCGGCGCCTGGTGAGGCCTCTGCGGCTGGCGGGCGTGCAGTTGCGGCCGCAGGAGTTGGACGCGACGGCCGCTGCCATGTTGAGCTTGGCGGTCGCCATGGCCAGTTCGAGGTGTCGCCGACGCGAGGTTGCGCTCTGTCCAAGTCGATGCCGGCGTTCCCTGTTGGCGCCAACTTCCCTGCGCAGTGCGATTGATCGTCGCGTCGCGCGTCCATCACCCAATCATAATCGTCTACATTGCTTTGATACCTCTTTAACTGCGTTAAACCTGTGAGATCAAATTTGATCCTGATGTAAGGGTTCGCATGAAGCGACACGGGCGATCGCCCCGCAGGCGGTTGCGACGAGGAAAGAAAGTCTCTCCCGACACCGCCCGCCCCAGCCAAAGCCCGAGCCAGCAGGCAGTCTCCCCAAGAAGCCAAGCACCAGGAAGACCACCAAGCGGCAGGCTGCGGCGCTCCAGTACCGCCACCAGACGCCACGTACGTGCGCGTGGCTCTGCTGTCTGTGTGCGCCGCTCTCTGGGCCGCCGGCTGTGCCTTTTCTCGGCTCGGACAGCCGCTTCCTCGCCCCCTGCGCCTCACCAATGCTGTCCGTGTGTCTGTCTGAACCAGACGCTTGAACCGGCAGGCCGTCGCTCTACCAGCGCGCTCGCTGTGGACGAAGCGCACTCTCGCTCTCTCTCGGAGGCGTACGAAGAGCTCGACGGCGTGTGGCTCCCATCGCCCGAGCGCTCGTACTCGTGTCAAGCTGGACCCCAGCTACCTCTGCATTGTGCATACCCCAGGTACAAGGCTCTGCCACTGCTGAACGAGCTGCCAACGACTCGGGAAGACGCAGGAGAAGACGCGACAGCGACTGCGTTCTCACAGGCGTCTTGTGCGTGCGTTGGTGTGGCGAGTAAGCTCCCCAGACGCGAATATGAACGGGCACGACGCCGTCGACGCGCACTCGACTGTGCGTGGCGCCACGCACTCGGTCCACTTTGACAAGTCAGTGCGCGGAGACCCAGACAGCGGGCGGTCTTCCACGGCCTCGTCCTCGGCCAGCTACGTGGCCAGCAGCGTGGCCAGCAGCGTGGCCTCTGCAGCTCCTGTGCCCGCGCCCACGAGCGCCGGGAAGCGCAATAGCGTCGTGCGGAAGCTCATGCAGCAGACGATCGGCGAGCACTTTGAGGACACGTCACTGGCCACGGTGCAGTCCTTCGTGGCCTCCGTGGAGAGCTACTGCGGGTCCACGGAGAGCCTGGCCAGCCTGGGCAAGTCGCTCTACACGGCCGCGGCGCTGGTCTTCGTGGTGGACGAGGTCATGCGCGTGATCCTGTGGAACGACTGCGCCGTGAAGCTCTGCGGCTACTCACGCGAAGAGGTGGCGGGTCGCAATCTGGTCAAGGAGCTCCCGTACCTCGTACCGCCGCCCAGCGCCTCCGTCTTGGCCGACGCCTTGGCGCGCTGTGTGCGTGGCACACCCGTGGGCACCGTCATGCTGGAGCTCACGAGTCGGGAGGGCGCCAAGATCACGCTCCTGGCCTCGTGCACGCCGCTGGTGGGCAACCCCGTGGGCGCCGGCATGCTCGTGATCGCGCAGGACCTCACGCACCTGCCTTTCGCCATGGTAGACAAGAAGGCTCTGGCCGAGACGCCCGCTGTTCTGGACGCCGCACAAGGCACACGTACGCCGTTAGCTCTCGTCTTTGCGCGGTGGCCATTGGGATTGTACTGACGCTCTGGCGTGTGTTGTGTGCTTCGCGTTGGGTTGCGTTGGGTTGTCGTGGTCGTACAGCGTCCGATACGCACGCGGCGGTGATGCCACAAGCTGCAGCGCCCGCTCCGCAAGCTCCGGTTGCTGCTCCAGCTGCTGCTGTTGCTGCTGCTACTGCTGCTCCGCCAGCTCCGGCCGCGGCGATGCCGTCGAATGCGTCCAAGATCCCAGGGTGGACCGACATTGCGCCCAACTACTCGATCGAATGCGTGCTGGGGCAGGGCAGCTACGGCCAGGTGGTGCGCTGCAAGCACCTTCCCACGGGCGAGATCGTGGCCATTAAGAAGATCCAGAACGTGTTCTCGGACCCGATTGACGCCAAGCGCATCCTGCGCGAGCTGTGCATCCTGCGGCAGTTGCGGCACCCGAACATCGTGCAGATCCGCGAGATCATCCCACCGCGCGACATGGACCGCTTCCAGGACCTCTTCGTGGTGTTCGAGTACCTGCCGTCGGACCTGGAGAAGCTGCTGCACTCGCCGCAGTTCCTCACGGCGGAGCACCTCCGCTGGCTGCTGCTGGACCTGCTCAAGGCGCTCAAGTACATGCACTCGGCGGAGATTGTGCACCGCGACCTCAAGCCGGCGAACGTGCTGCTCAACTTGTCCCCCGTGGCCATCAAGATCTGTGACTTTGGCCTGGCACGCGGACTCTCGAGCTCTGCCTCCACCACGTCGGGACGCAAGCGCAAGCGGATTGGGGACGGCTCGGCGCCCGATGACAGCACGCTGCAGAGCAGTGGCGTGCACCCTCGCACGCCCGCACGTCGCATCCAGCGCCAGCTCACGGAGCACGTGGTCACGCGCTGGTACCGCGCGCCGGAGATCATCTTCCGTGACCACGACTACTCGGCGGCCATCGACGTGTGGTCGGTACGTTGGCCTTGCTGCTGTGAACTCGACCTTATCTGACCCAGGTGGACATCGGAAGACGCAGATTTATTCACGCTGACTCGCTTGTGTATGTGTGTGTGTGTGCGTTTGCGTTTGCATTTGACTTACAGGTGGGCTGCATCTTTGCCGAGCTGCTGAGCATGCAGAAGAGCAGCGTGCCGTCGCACTACCAGCGCGAGCCGCTGTTCCCGGGCGTGTCGTGCTTCCCGTTGAGCCCTGGCGCGGGCCAGGTGGCGCTGCCGCAGGACAGCCGTGACCAGCTCAACACGATCCTGGACGTGCTGGGCACGATGGAGGAGGAGGACATCGCCGAGATTGCCGACCCGGACGTGCAGTTCTACCTGCGCAGCCTGCCGCCGCGGCCAAAGCGCAACCTGCAGGAGATGTACCCCGGCGCGGAGCCGGAGGCCATCGAGCTGCTCACGTGGATGCTCAAGATGAACCCAAACAAGCGCGCCACGCTGGACGAGGCGCTGTCGCACAAGTACCTGGCCAGCATCCGGTCGCTCGAGGAGGAGATCGTGGCGCCCGGCACGATCCGCCTCGAGTTCGACGAGAAAAAGATGAACGTGACGGAGATCCGCCAGCGGATGCTCAAGGAGATTCGCTTCTACCATCCGACCGCGGGCGTCAATGGCCAAGGAGGCGAAGCGAACGGCGCTGCGAGCAAGAAGGCCAAGCAGCGCTGACTTAGCAGGAGCCTGTCAGGGCAGGATGACTGGCAGTGATCAATCTACCCAGCAAGAGAAGGCAGGCGCAGCTCAAATATATAACTACTCCTTTGGCGCGACCAAGCACGGCGAGAGCAGAGCGTCAAACTACCGACCACAGGGAAGACAAGGGTGGACGCATACGTTGAGGGTATGGTGCCCCTCAATTCGGTCACGACTTTCAACCTACGCCAATGCCTTGAGATAAGAGGCGCCGCGCCCAGCCAGGGCTGCACGTTTAGCGAATGCGTTCGTGATTAAAGCATCGGATCGGGTCGAGCCAGGTGACCTCATGACGGCCAACTCAAGGAGATGTTGGACGTATGCGTCCAGAAGACGGTGACCGAGAAGGAACGCACCATTGGGCGCTTCCGCGACCTGGCGCACGGCCACTGGGACACAATTAATGTCCAGCTCGTGGCGCTGTAGGACTCAAAGTACCTCGTGGCCGTCCAGGAGACGGTGCGGGAGGACAAGTAGCACACCCTCGCGCGCTCCCGCGGTCGGAGATGCGGCTCAAACTGCGCGATCTCGTCGCAGTAGACGTTGTCGGCGTCCTCACCGACAAGGGAAGCCACTGCCGAGGCAAAGCGAAGAGTGCTGGGCACCGTTAGCAAACAAATACAATAAAATCTAATTGCTCCTTGGTGAAGCGGAGTGTCTGGTCCACCTTAAAGGTTCAGCTCGGTGTTTTGCCACATCATGGCTGCTCCGTCAGTGACCATAGCAAGCCACCAAGTTGCACGCCGCGCAGA